>CM026214.1:3180079-3467579 GCA_014839995.1 Xenentodon cancila | reverse complement strand
GGTTCAGTCATGAAAGAGTGTAAAGTTGGAAAATATATATCTGCCAAGTGGACTTTGAGATGGCATATTTAGTCTGTTTATTTAAATATAATCAAGATTAGTTGGAGTTTCCACAACAAAAAGAGGAAAACTTCAGGATTCAGGTGTTGAGCAGGTGGCCTTTGTCAATATGGTTCACAATTTAAGACGGTCAGTTATTTTATCGCAGGAAGGACGTCTGTCCTCGGAGGTCACAGGGCTAATTTTATTTTCCTGCAGCCTCCGTGTCCTAATCTAAAAAAAAAGAAGAAAAACTCTAATTTCAGCCGCAGTATGCTATTGTAACGCCTACCAATACAATAAATATCTAAGATATAAATTATCATTCATATTTGTAGAGCTTTATTCCTTTTTATGACAATAAACTCCTTCTAAATCGTAGCCTGACGCCTGATGTAGCAAACATACGACCCGAATGTTTTTCAGTTGTGAACGACTGCAGGAATCTGAGGTCGAAAGGAGCAGCAGGTCAAATGACGGCTTTTGGACAAAGTCACGGTCACGCTGTAGAAATTCGTGCTTTTAGACGAGTCAGCTCAAGATTCTCTCCAAAACGAGTAAAACTTCTCAAAGCAGCGCTGCAGAAAGAGTCCAAACCCAAAAACTGCCACATCCCAGAACATCAAGGTGTATATTTTTGGTATAATAGCAAATATATGTTGTTAAAGCAATTTATTTTTGTGTTTTTCCAATTGCTGCATGTGTATGAAAATATACACATGCTATGCAACAGTTCGGTCTGTTCAGCAGGTAAAAATCAATAAAGATCTGTGAGATACCGATCAGCTGATATATGAAAAACATCTGGAACGTATTATCTTCAGTGACCATCTGAAGTCTGTCTCCATGTAAACAGTGTTAAAGTTTACAGAAAGTATTCTGTTTTTGTCATATTTATATTGCGCAGTATTTGTGAACCTATGGAATAAATATCACTTTAACTTTGAAAGTTTTGGACTTCGGTGGATGTTTGGTGACCCTGTGATGCATAAAGGTTTCCGTGTCTGTGTTTGTGGACGTATTCGGCAGCAGCGGCGGGTTGGAAGTGCATTTGCAGCTGGGTGGAGCCGCAGGGAAGCTGCTGGGTGTGTCCGCTGCATGGCACGCTTTGGTGGCCGCTGTTTATAGCTGCTCTGTGGTTTCCACTAACCAAGCACTTTCCACTGACTCCAGCATGGCACAGCGCAGCCTCTGTGGCCCCCTGAGGCCTCGATTTGAAACGCTGCTTTATGGTGACGTAAAGAGTTGCACACGGACTGGAATTACATCCTGAATGCGGGAATTAAAAGTGTTAGCAGGTCACAAGGTGCTGAGTATGAAGCTCCCTGCTGCTTTCTGACCTAAATCCTTCTTTAAGACCTCTGAATATTCCTTTAAATTATGCTGATAGTTTGCTGTTGGATCTTTCTGTTTGGGCCAGAGGCTTACAATGAAGCTCAGTGTCAAACATCAGACACGAGGATCTGCTGCAGGAGAAGCAGGACGGTCACTCAACAACCTTATTCAGTGCAGCTTTGAACAGACCAAAGTGGTGCGAGCAAGCTGCAAAACACAGTAGGCCGTGAACTTGACAAGTACTTCCCTGTTTCTGGCAGCAGAGTCTGGCTTCAACTCGAAGCTGTGGTCAGAGTTTAGGATGGGACGGTGTGTAAGCAGCAGTTTGTAGTCGTCGTACGCTGTGACCTCTGGAGGACTCTTCCTTGGCTCTGCTCTGAAGCCACACTGCTCCAGGGAGCTTGTCGGTCAGAGGGGGGGGGCTCCTCTGTGGGCACCCTGCTGTTAAAAACGTCCAGCCTGGAAGTGCAGATCTGGACACGATTCTAGACCATCCGGATGAGACTAAAAACTCTGCAGATGCTCCACAAAACCGCTTCAGTTCCATGGATGGACTCAGACTCGCTCTCAAGACTTATGAGACTGTTTAATGGTGACAGTTAACGATGTCATTTTTTAGATCACATGCTTGTATTATATTCATAAAAGCCCATATTTATTCAAATAGAAAGTATTGTGCTCAGCGCTGAAGAGTAAACGGTACACATCTCCACATACATCTCCACAAAGACAAAGACAGCGGGTCAAAAAGAGCCTCAGCACCTGTCAGCGAGTGCCGAGTCAAACTCAGGACTTTGTTTGCAAAGCTGTTCAGTCTGTTTGTGTCCTGGAGTCGTAATTTTGGGCTTCTTCTGAATGCAGCGATGTTACATGAGACAAGTCGCAGCTTGATTTACTGCTGAAAGCTGGAGGTCAGGAATAACTTCGCCTGGTTAACCTCACATGCAGACTTTTATTCTGAAATGTCAGCGCGTCCCGAGCCAGTTTGTCACTCCCAGTTCGTCTCCGTTTTGTGGTCGAGACAGTTCAAACCACTTCTCTTTGGCGTGTCTGACGTCTGTCTAGTTTTATTATGCTTCATATGTATTTCTAACTCACTGCTGCTCTTATGTTTAACTATGAAAGCGTATTAGATGTACAATATGCTTGTTTTTAAAAAGAATTTTAAAGTTGCAATCAGAACATACTTTTTTTTCTTTCTCCATATATGATGTAAAAGCTGGGGAAGCGCTTTATATTTTGGATCAGTTGGGATTCCCATTTTTTACCTTTTACCTAAAAAAAACATCATAAAAATCAACAAAGTTACATAAGTACTGATAAACTATTTCTAATTTCAAAAATAAGTCGATACCTGCCTCAACTTTACTAAAAAAAAACCCGCATTTACAGTGATGTTTTTTTAAATCACATTTTAAAGCAAAAATTATCATGAAAACATGAATATAAACAAGCTTTTATCTAAGATCTTAATTAGATGGGAGTCTGTAACAGTCAGATAAATGAGGTGTGAGTACCGGAGTTAAATAATCCAGCTTAGTCGACAGCTAATCTCTCACCATCAACTCTTTCCTGCTGTTAACAGAAAACTGATCAGAATCAGAATCGTTCATTCAACAATCAAAAACACTTCGTCCATTTTCGCCAGACTTTTTGTTGACATTCTTTAATATATTTCAAGTTGGAAGTTTGAAATTTCCACTTGTCATTTAATGCACCATCAGTAGCAACAGCAGTGAATAAACTTGATGTAGATTATATTTTCATGTGAAAATGTTTTTTTTTGAAATGATAGACTCTGAAAACGCTGAGGAGCGACAGAGAGGTCCAGGTTTTATCAAACCGAAACGTGACGGAGGAAGTAACACGTGGTTTGTGACTGTTATGTTACCTCAGCGTTCCTATCGGATGTATTTTAAACAACCTTTTCAGTTCATGACTGCAACAAATTGAACCTAAAAGAGCATCAAACCGCCCGTAACCAAACTGCAGATGCGGAAACTTTTTTTGTTTTGTTTTTTATCAGTTTGCTGTGTGTTTCGGTTTGATCTCGCAGGTTTGGTTCTGCTGCCTCTGGTAAACAGTACAACACACGTCAGGGGTTCATTTTAGGTTTAATTTTATATTTAGAATATATTTGCTTTGCACTTTCAAGCTGTGGGACTGACCTCATCCCAGCTGATAAAACCAGCTCCTATGAATAAAACTGTAAATTCATGGCCGAAAAAGCAGCTTTTGTAATGTATCTGTCTGGTGTTTTGATTAAAACACGTCACTGATGTTTAATTTAAAACACAGTAAACTGAATTGTCGAGTCTTTATAAAAAGGGCATAATGTCTCTTCTGAAAAAAATAAAAAAACACTAGCTGCAGTCTTTGTAATGCATTAATTGTAAGATTTGATTAAAACACTTGGGATTAAAAAATAGAGAACATAACTTTGATACAAAACAAATATTTTACTGTCTTCTTGTTTTGTTCAAGTGAGAACTACAACGGCTCTGAGATGAAGTCTCCTTCTCTGCACGTCTGAAGTCTGACTCACAAAAGGAACATTGTCCTGGTTTTATTTCCCAGTCAGCTGCTCTTATCTTTGAGGGGGAATGAGAGGAAATGAGGCTCTGCTCACATTACTAAAAGTCTTAGTCACCTCCATAAAAGCCTTTGTACAACGACACAGCGGGATTCTGTGCCACATTTCTCTTTCTGCTACATAATAATCTGCGTCCGACATCCACAGTTTAAGAACATTAAAGCGACTTGTGAAAAATATCCAGCCCGCCTCCTGTCTTGCAAACAAAAACATACTCTGAGAAAAATCCTGATTTCAAGAGCCCAAAACTGAGAGTGGGGCGTGTTTGCCTCAGCTTTTACAGAGCAGCGATGGATTACTCAGCTCGAAATCCTCCACGGTGACTGGTCCACCTCCACCTGCGTCACCGCCACCAAACAGCTGATCAGTCAGAAAATCCTCTGGTTTGAGAAGAGCTCAATTTCTGTGGCCGCATTTGATCCACAGAAGCCTTTTAAAACATTAAATATATATTACAACAAAATTCTCATTTGGGTAAACTGAGCTATAACAAACTAGAGGAGATAAGCTGTTAATGGGCATATAAATCTGACTGTGTTGCCACAAGAGGAGCCTGAGGATCCCACTGGTTCACCGGGTTCATCCTGCAGGAGTCATCAACCATGAACAAAACTACGATATGTAGTTTCTTAGATGTTTCAGAAGAAATTCAGATATTTTCACCTTTGAATGGAAAGTTCAGTTGCTTAAAAGCAGCATTAAAAAGTAGGTATTGTTGCAAATCAATTTAAAAGAAGATCCACTGATAGATTTGTTTGACAAAGTTGTTTGGTTGGCTTCCTTAAGCGCTGACGGGTCTGAAACCAGCTCTCTGATATAAATGAGTTGAATGATTTGTTTTTCTGCCAACCACCTTTAGCACTTTGTTGTAGGTTCACTAAAAAATAAAATCTGCATTCAGTGAAAAGTTTGCTGTGACTACGGTTGTGTTTGTACTGCATGTCAGCAGCGTCACCGGGAACTCTCACCTCCATTATTTATGCAAAGTTAAATTCAGCCACAGGTTCATATTTACGGTGCAAATACGAGAACAAAGGAGACCGAGGTCAAGATATTCCTTCAAGTGTTGAGTCGAGCGGCTGGGTGCTTGTAGTCAAATACAGCAAACCAGAGCGGATGAATGAGTGCAGGGTTTTCTTTCTTAAACTGCTTTTCCAAGAAACAAGAGCTGTCTGTTTGTGAGCGTCACAGGGCAGCGGTCCAGAGTGGGTCCAGATAAACAGTGTAGAACATTATGTCTGGTACCGTTTTAATGCAACAGAACAAACTTGGCTCTGAAACCTTCCTGATGTTTGAAGACGATTAGATGCGATTAGTTCAACTCTGCAGGCAGCTGCACGGACGCCAGCCACATGTGGCCTCGTGACCGACTATCGTTCTGAAGCATTGGACTCTTCAGCATTTATGCATCACATCTGTGTGAGTCCTGCTTTTGTTCTTTACAAGGAACCACCTGAACACTAGAACCAGCAGCCTCACTTATCTGTGGTACTACTAGTGTATTAGTGTTACTAGTACGGCTTGGTTTAGTTAGTAGGACACGTGTAACTATGTGTTCTGGTCTCTTTATCTGCTTAACTTTTCTTTTGCTTCTTTCTTTTTTAACATTTTATGTGCGGATTCTTTTTTATGTTAAACAATCTCCATCAGTCTGAACTTGTTGGACAGGCCGCCGATTAAACTCCGATTGGCCTCAAGTATCAGTTTCAATATTTAAGAATTGTTCTAATTATTAGGATAAGAGGGAATAAAAACAAGCAAACAATTCATTTTAAAGCAACGGGGCAGCAGTTTTCTTAAAAATCTACGTTTTTTTTTTCATTATTAACATTTATTTAACATGGGGGGAAAAAAAACTCTTGATATTTATAATCTTTTTTCAAGAGTTCACTGACAAAGACAGACACCAGTTCAGAGCACAAACACACAATAACAACATTAAATATGTACATAAGCACCAGAAAAACATCATCACTAAACAGACTGCCTTTATAAAAGAACTAAAAATACAGTTCACCTGAGACCTTTAAAGGTTTCAAAGGTCACTGTAATCATGCCGGACGGTGATCAGAAGTGGATGCAAGTAGAATATTTAAATTATGTTTAAAATCATGTCATGAGACCAGATCATTGAGGAGCTGCTGATTTAAACGCCTTTTTTCTCCATCTCAGTTTGGATTTAAGTTAGAGCCAAAAGAAATGAGCCCTTGGAGCAAAGACAAAACTTCCAGAGCTTTATTCAAGGATGGAAGTCTGTACATCGAACGGGGAATAATAAAAGCAGTATATGACCGTGTTTGGGTCTACGGGAGGACGAAACGGACCAACCGACCTGCGCGACAGAGAACAGTGGTGAGTAAAAGCTTCAAGATTATCGATGAACCTCAAAGCTCCAGTGGACGCTTGTGAATCTGCTCGTGAACAAACTGTATATTTACTGTTTTTAGTTAGTTGCTGTTAACCACTCCAAATATCTTCTTTTTTTTTTTTAAATATATATAATATGCTTGTAAACCAAGCTTCATAATCAAACTTCCACTGTCAGAGTTTGGCCACAGACAAAACAAAAGCAGTATTTAAAAGCTCTAAACTTTGCAGCAGTCTGGACACATCTTAAGGACGTAAAACGTTGCGTTTAAATAAGACTTGACGGGGATGTTTCTTCAGCTGACCCACCGTGGGTTACCTCACTCACCACAGTTCATCCCTACACAATCAGAACTACAAAAAAACCCTGCAAACATTTGGGAAAGTGAGCTCACAATTGTTCATCTATGACTGCACACGTTTTAAATGTTTAAGTGGTTAGGATCTCCCATTCGAAGTGCGGTTGAGTGATTCAACTTGAGCTTAAGTTACATCACAGGGACACGGTGACAAAAGGAGAGAAAAGCCAGGATGGTTTTGTGATGGCTCATCCTTCCTGCCCGTCTTGAACAATGAAGGCAGGAAACAAAGCCGTGGTGACCAGTTAAACACATCGCTGTCCCCGGCTTCCTCACTCCCAGTGCCAGTCCCAGTATCAGCCACAGGACTGGGACCTGCTGGGGGCTCGGAGGTGTCTGTCAGATGCAGACAGGAAATCCTGTCTGGAGACGAAGTTGCATAAGGAAGCGCTGGGCCGGAGGACAGCCAGCGAGATCCGAGAGTGAACAGCTTGATTTATTTCATCGTTTGGGCATCGGTGAGACACGTGCTCAGAGGGAAAGTGAAATGAAAGTGAAAACTGTTTAAGACAAAACTGGGAGTGTTTCTAATTTCAATATATAATGAAAAGATCTGTGTAAAGAGTGTATATGTATGTAATTATGTTAATTTGTGTATTTCATCTTAAAGTGGCCTATTGGAGATACAAGAACTGAACCTATAGCATAAGAAATAATTGTATTTTTACCAAAATTCCACCTTTGCTAATCAGCTCGTGATTAAAATAAAAGTGTGTTCACATCGTGGATGTGTTCAGTCTCAGTCTCAGCAGATGTCCAGGCAGGCAAAGGTAGCTACTAGACAGTCGGTCTGGTCAGTCAGTCACGAAGCGTCCAGACCGACCTGGAGGAGCTGGTTGTTCAGACTGACATCAGGACCAGCGGCCGACGGCTGCAGGCCGTCTTCCAGCTGCCTGGAGTGAAGGTAGCTGGTACCTGCTGATCCAAATCCAGAAAAACCTTGAGTCTGTTAGTGCAATGAACAGCACAACAAGCCATATCCTCTTTAAGATAAGAACGATGATGCTCTCTGGCTGTATATTCATTTAGCTGAAGAGTTGCATTAAAAACAAAAAAAATCACCCCATGAACAGTCATCATGGATGTGAAATCTAGCTGTGAAGACCAGTGCTGATTTTTGAATGAGAACATAGATATGTTCATTTCTGCATTAGATCAGCCATTTAACATGGGAGCCCATGGAGATTAGGTTTAGATGCAGCTCCTAGTGGTCCTTCAAGGAACCACACATCTGTGTTGGCTGGAGCTGGGAAGCTGGAGGTTGCTCCTCGATTCACAACCACAATCAGATGTTTACGTAGAACACGAGAGACCTGCTTGTTCCAGTAAACCGTCATTTAAGCTTTTGTATACATCTGTCTCTGATTTCTTTTAATAATCTGAGGCACTTTGGTGTTTAACAGCAAACAATGTTCAGAAACCTGGAAAAGGAGCCCGGTGTGCACTCCAGGAGGTGTATGCAGAATCTGCAAGACCAAAACCTTACTCAGGTTCCTGAAAGCTGAACGGGAACTGCACATAATGAGGATGGATGGTCCTAAATCCACCTGTTAACAACATCCAGATTCATCTAGAACAGTAAACTCATGAGCTAAAACAGCAAGAGGGGGAAAAAAACAAAACTTCCATTAAAGTACATACTGAAAAGACAATCTACTTTGAAGCTTTAAAGTTTAAGAGTGTGTGTATAGATAGAAAGATAGATAGATAGATAGATAGATAGATAGATAGATAGATAGATAGATAGATAGATAGATAGATAGATAGATAGATAGATAGATAGATAGATAGATAGATAGATAGATAGATAGATAGATAGATAGATAGATAGATAGATAGATAGATAGATAGATAGATAGATAGATAGATAGATAGATAGATAGATAGATAGAAAGAAGCAGTGGAGGAATGACTATCATCCATCACCACACACTCATACAATTCGAGACTAAAATAGATGAACCCCTCATTCATTATTGGAGTTTATATGAATCATAAGTTGTTGATGCTGTTGACATTCAGACACCAGGGAGCTGTGCTCCTCTGAAAGCTGTGACATATATGTGAGTATAATCCCCGCTTATGTCCGACATACAGGTCACGTCCGCAGCGCGGCTCCTGCTGAGCTGCAGGGGTGTTTCCAAATCCCCTCGGCAGCGCCTGAGTGATGAATGCTCTGCTTCAACGTCAACTTCAACTTCTTTACGGTTTTTTTTAGTTCACGCTCACCGTCACCGCAGAAAAACGTTTTCTCCAAAGGAGTGGTACAAAGACAGCTTTGTGATTCATTTTGTTGCAAGGATTGTTTGATTATAGCGCCATCCAGTGGCCATCCCATAGAATTTCCTCCACCCATGTGCCTTTTATATAAATAGTAAATCTAATATTATAAATGATAAAATCTTAAGTGTAATCAGGCTTAAACTGGCTTTGTGATGTTGGCTAATCCTTATTGGCTGTATCTGCTTCCCAACCACCAAAATCCACCCATCCATACTTAGTCCGGTCAAGGTCACTGGGATCTGCTGGAGTTTATCCCAGATCTCTTTGGACCAAAGGCAGGTTCACACCCAGGACATTTCCTAAAAAGACAAAGAAACATACATTCCCACTCACATGGAGGAATCAGAATCAATTAACAATTAACCAAAAACTACATGTTTTTGGACCGCGGGAGGAGGTTGGAGTACCAGGAGAAAACCCGTGGAAGCCCAGGTGGGTGTGTGGGTAAATTCATCACATTGATTAAACCCAGCTGGAGTGGGAGTATCAATGAGTCAATACCTATTATCAATTCTGAACGCAATTATATTTAATTAGACTGTAATGAGATCAGGGTTTTAATTGGACTGTAATTAAGTTCCCATCCAAAGAACTTAATTTGACTTGAATTTAGTTGATCTTTGTGAAGTTCCCTGAGATTACTTTTGCTGTGAATGTTTGGAATAGAAATAAACTTCATTTAACAAATGATGCCTTATGGAGTAGAACATGTTATAAAATAGCCAACAAGGCAAGAAAAAAGGCCTGTAAATACAACTGTGACTCTCCAGGGACGAACCGTTAATACCTTTTTATATACAATGTTGCATGTTTTTGGATTACATTTTTAATTGTTAAATAATCGATATCAAAGATCTTTTGGAAGTGCTTGGATCATTGTCCAGGACACCAGAATACTTTTGCAAACAGGAGTTCCTGACCCACTCAATGACTACACAGTAACTAAGTTGAACAGCTGCAAAACACGTCCAAGTCATCCTACCTGATATCTTTCTTCCTTGGCATTGTGTGACAACACAAAAGAAATTTAACTAAATGTTGTAACTGTGCAGCAGTTGCTGTTCGAGGTGGGACTTCAGGTTCTGTTGAACTTCGACAGTAGGAATGTTTATGTAGCGCGGGAGAAAAAACAGCCACAAACATCCGTCTGCATTATTTACTTTAGTCTCACACAGAGAAAAAGATCAAATAAAACGTCAAATTTCTCACCTTTATGAACTTAAAGGTCCGTGCCAAGCTGGAAAAGGAGTGTATAACTTCTCCAACTAAACTCTAAAAACACAACAGCAGAGATAGAAAAAGGCCCGCTGAGATGACGAGGAAAATGTCCTGAACGCGTCAGGGTTCTGACACCTGAGCGGCAGACGCCCACGTTGCAGCTGGACCTTCGAAGCTGCACGACACATAAACTCTGCGGTAAAAACCACACGTGCACGGATGGGTTTTCTCAACACGTTCATTTAAAATCCAGCACCGGCACAATACAAAAACACCTCAGTGGAATAAATAACAGCATTCGTTATTAATCAACAAAATCATCTTCAGTACAGCTGCAGACGCCAGACTTCATTTACAAAATACATTTGACTTCATTCCATCAGCTGGCTTTCGTTTAAATCGTGTGACAGAAAAGGTGGAGGAGGCTCAAGTACGACGTTCTCAACAGGTGGCCAAAGTTAGGAGAAGAAATTGGTCCTCATGCAGGAATATCCTAATCAGCTAATCTTTGAACATTTTTTAAGATTTTTTTAAACATCCTTTATTTCAATCCAAGAGCATAAATGGCTAAAAATATTTGTAACAGCATCTTCTCTGCCACAATAAAATATTACAACAATGAGAAAACAAAAATATTACTCTCAGAAATCACCTGACATCAAAACAGAGTTTTGCTTTGAAGCGACGGAGAATCTTGGATCATGTTTGCAGCTCAGTCAGGCTGCTGCTGGCAGGCCGGCGGACACAAACGAGGAGGACCGAGGAATTTAGCCACAGTTGGTCAAACACATCATTTCATTTAACATTTATTGCTTTGTAGAAAAAAAAACTAAACTAAACATGAAAATCAAAAAGACTGTGCCTCAGCTGGCAACGATGAGAGGCTGCAGGCCGGTCTGCAGCTCGCTTTGTTGCTGACAAATATTACGAGTGAAAAAAGAACCACTCTGCCAGATTTACAACTGGGTCAGATTATTCAGATGAAAACTGTCCGCTCTCATATCTCGTTTGAAAAAATAAATAATAAAGTCCATATACCCCCGAGGCCTGATTCAGTAACTGATAAAATAGTCTGAATAATTTGTGGTAGGTCTTATTACCAACAGAAATCCACATTAAATTCTGAGGGGGGGGGGGGGGTATTACATTTAAAATCCAGCTTCTCTGACATAAAATAATGTTAAAATAAACAGAAGGGGCAAATGTGTCTAGAAAACATAACTTGAGGAATAAACACGGCTGCACAAGTTGTAATAAAAAAGTGTGCACACTAGTTGCATTTGAAGCAGGATCCCTCGGGCTCCCTCGTGCTCCCTCGGGCTCCCTCGGGCTCCCTCGTGTTCCCTCGGGCTCCTGTTCGAGGCAAAGTATGAGCGCTTCCCATCACCATCTCTCTTCAGAGTTTCTGATTGTGGGGCTTCACTTGTAGGAACAGCTCTGTCAGGATTAATCATCTAGTTTGTGTAGTCCTGTTTATCTCTGCTGGTATCCAGCACCCAACAGTGGGAGTGACGCAGTAACAGTGATGGTGTGTTTTTGAATCCCTCAGCGACTGAACCTCAGGGTGACATTTACAGTGTGACTTCAGTGACGGCGCTGATTTTTCTGACAGTTTTCTGCTCGTCTTTGTTTTCACGTCCAAACCACAGCTGCCGAACATAAAACCACCAACACCGGTTTTTACTTCTATGGACGTTTCACCTCCG
This sequence comes from Xenentodon cancila, assembly GCA_014839995.1. Lineage (NCBI taxonomy): Eukaryota > Metazoa > Chordata > Actinopteri > Beloniformes > Belonidae > Xenentodon > Xenentodon cancila. Next base: position 3,455,679 of record CM026214.1, on the reverse strand, counting down.
TGTTAAATTACAGATGAATACACAATCATATTGAATTTTTCTTTCTACAAAGTATTATAAATGTTGATATATTCACCATTTTACAATAGTAAAAGGTAATTGGTGTATTTCCAGCCAATGCAGCGTTTGTGGTTCATGATAACTTTGAGTAAAATACCACAATCAACTGGACTGATAGTCAAAATGTTCTGTGTTTTCCTCGTTTGACTAAAAGCTCTGCCGAGCGGGAACAAGTGAGTCTGACATCCAACGACAAACACAACGTCACATTTTTCTACACACTGAATCAAGAGAAAAAAAAATGTATAAAAGGTGAAAAGTGTGTGTTTGTACTGGGAGGGGAGGGGTGACGGTTTAAAGGACGGTTCAGTATGGATGGCCCCGGCGCTCCTGCCTGCGGTCCCCCCTGTAACGAGAAAACAGTGATGACCTCATCAGCATCCAGCCAATGACGTGTGTCTTTAAGGTACAACACAGCTCTTGGTGATGTAACAGACTGAATTCAGGTTTTAAACTCAGGTATTAAACTGCTGCAAACTTGTCATTTAACAGGGTTATGATGCAAAAACATGTCAGGACACATTAAAGGCCCAAATGTGTCATATTATTAGATTAATTATAAGCGTCTTTGATGGTACAGAGGCCCTGGTGTGAATAATACGCACATCTGTAAGAGCAACCTCAAGTGTCTCCGCTGGCTTTAAAATCCTTTTAAATCAGAAGATATGTCTTGTTAAAATTGTTTTTGTGTGCAGGTCTAATCAACTTAAGTTCAGTGAGTTTTCAAATGAATCGAAACTAAGTGTTTAAAGAGTCTGAATGTTTTCTGGAGTCACTTTATTGACTGTAACAGCATCTGACCTTGTGTCCATCTTTCCTGGACCGTATCCTCGCTCGCCTCCTCGTCCGCCTCTGAATCCGCCGCGGTCCCCGCCACGGCCCCTGAAGCCGCCGCGATCAAACCCTCCTCTGCGCTCAAACCCCCCTCCGCGGTCTCCAGCGTAACCTCCTGACAGCAGACAGAGGTGTTGGCTCAACACGACAGAATGAACGCCAGACCTGCTGCAGTTGAACATTTCTCTGCCGTATGGTTGGTGGAGGTGATGTTAGTTCGGACTGGCAAGGCAGTCTCAAATGACAGTAAAGTAATTTCTTATAACTAAAAAGTAAAAGTAACTGGATATTTTAAATTTAAAACTAAAATTTAAAGCTCCACTGTTTCACGGTTCTAATTGTGCATGTTTAAATTAATGTGGTCATGTGCGATGGCTGTTCAAAGTGAATAATTTCATAATCTTTGGAAAGACAACCTTTATTTAAATCCCATATGTCAAAGTCAAGGCCCGCGGGCCGAATCCGGCCCTTATCTATGGCCCCCGGGATGATATTTGATTAGTATTAGAACCGGCCCGCAGGCCGTAGCCGCCTGCTGGTGTTTTGCACGCACCAATACTACATTTCCCACAATGCAACGGTAACCCGCGAACAGCAAGCAGACTTCGGCTTCATCATTCATTAGCAGTCAGAGCAGATGTCAACTTTCAGCTACCTCCTCCCCAAAAAATGGCTCAACGGAAGGTGGATGCTGAGAACAGGGGGTTCAAGCTCGGTGGGAGGCAGAGTACATGTTCACTGAGGTAAATGGCAAAAAATGTTTTCCCGATTATTAATTTAATCATTAAATAAAACACTGTGTTAGGTCTTGGTTCAATAGGCTACGTGCAATCATTTCAATATGTTTTAATAAACATTGAATCAGTCCGGCCCTCGGCTTATAACCAATTTGTTTTTTAGGCCCTCTGTGCATTTGACTTTGACATCCCTGATGTAAATCATTTCAAAATGTGGAGGAATGAGCATGACTCACCTCTGTCCATGGGAGGCATCCCAGCATCATCATCTTCAGGTTTCGGAGCTTTGCACTGGTTGCACTCATTACGCCATGAAAAATTCAGGTTGCCACAGTTACTGAAGATAAAGAAGAGTTGTTATTTAAGAATAACAACAAAAAACATGATGACATTAACACATTTCTTGAAAAAAGACATTTCTTTCTTCCCACAACAACTGGGTTTGTTATCCAGGACGTTTCTGAAGGGTTGAGCTCTACTCACGGGTTTGAACATTTCCAGTCTCCTGCTCTCTGCTGCCCTCCTCCTCCTCCTCCACCGCCACCGCCTCCATTACCTCCTGGGAAACCTCCACCTCGACCCCCTCCAAATCCTCCACGACCCATTGGCCCTGCAAAACAAACAAATCAAAGTTAAAAATGCAGCAGCTAATGCTCTCCGTAGGTTTTTTAGTACTATTTCTAGTCTTTTAGGACACACGTTTAAACACCAACAGACAGCAGATAAAAACCTCACCTCCTCGTCCTCGGCCTCCTCTCATGCCACCTCGGCCTCCAAAATCTGTCCTGCGGGTGGCAAACGACACCTTGATTGGGTTTCCATTGAAGTCTTTACCTGGGAAGCAACGATAAAGGCCAGATGGAATAAGATGATGTAAAGCAGGGAATGAAGGTGGACTGAATCACAAAACGGTTTTAAAAAAAATATATAAAATGCACAAGTTTGAATGAAAATTGCAATTAAAATTCATGCCATTTACACTGCAGTCCAATAACCAGCAAGACCAGTTAAGTGAAAATAAAACCAAAAAAATTCACCATCAAACCAGTCGATAGCAGCCTTTGCTGAGGGGGGGTCATCGAAGGAAACGGTGGCCTCGCCCTTCAGCTTCCCCGTCTCTCTGTCGGTGTACAGGTTGATCATGGGCAAGCCGGTCTTCTTGTTCACCTGAGAGGACGCACGAAGAGGAGGTTTTGTCAAACAACACAACTTTCTGAAAGTGAAAAAATATAGGTAGCTGTTAAAAGATTGGACAGAATTTAGCTAAATGTAATTTTTTTTTTCCAGACATAAAAGAACGAAGCTACAAATCTACAAATCTCTCTGAACTTCCAAATGATCCAGTCTGATCATCTGATCTATAATAAAACCTTGAGATTATTTCAAAGGCTCCTACGGTTTCTCTTTTATTACACGTGTGAAAGAGATTAAAATCTGAGGGCTGACTCAGGATTGAAGGAGGAAAACTAAAGAGAAACCTTGATGATCCCAATCTGCTTGAAGAAGTCAGCCACCGACTCAACGGAGTAGTCGTCTCCCAGGCCTTGAACGAAGATGGTGTTGTTGTCAGAGTTATCCTGGTCCTGCACTGTTGGAGGAGGGAACACGTGGACGGTGATGAAACAAGACCACAACAGGGTTTTGGTTGAATTTTGAAATAAAAATGAGAAGAGAAAGACAAAATCACTAACTGGGAATATTTTATGGCAATTTATTTCTGACTAAAACATCTCAATTTTAACAGCCCTGCTATTAAAAAACGAACACACATTATGTTTAAAAAACTTAAATGTGATGGAAAATTTGAGGAACAGCAACAACTTTATTTGAAAAAATCCACCTCCTGAATCTTTTTGAGAAAGGTAAATCTCTTTTGGACAGTCATTTTCTATGTAAAAGATTCAAGAAACCCTATATTTTAATTATTTATTGTCCTTTTTGGCACGCACGCACGCACGCACGCACGCACACACACACACACACACACACACACACACACACACACACACACACACACACACACACACACACACACACACACACACACACACACACACACACACACAGTAAAAAGAAACCCAGAGCTTACAGGAGCCAGGTCCTCCGTGTCCATGTCCGAGGTCTCTTGGTCCTTTGGAGTTAAAAGAACAAACAACAAACATCAGCTGTGGAAAGTTTGTTGAACCACACATCAAACATAAACCATTGTACCGTCCTGCAGCTCATCTTTAATGGTACAATTCACATCACTGAGGGCAACAAGTGGCTGATGGTTTGAGTTCAAAGTGCGAAGACTTCCTTTTATAATTCTGAGACCTCCTGCAGAGCTGAACCCACAGGGCTCTCCACGATCTGGTTTAAAACATTACCAACGCTTGAAACCAAGTCAAACATGCTGAAATACAGTCCACCGCTGCTTTCATACCATTTATTGATCTTTCTCTTCTTTATCAAAATAGCATGCAATGCTATTTTGATAAAGAAAAAGATCAATAAATGGTATTAATCCAAAAAACCTGATTAAACACGTTATCAAGCTGTAAAATCACCTCCAAACAGGAGAAGGGTTTTCAGAGATTAACGAAAAACCCCTCTGAAGTTCTCTGGAGTTTTTAGAGGAGGTATTTATGTCAAAAATCTTTTTACCCTTTATCTTGATTGCAGACATTTGCATGTCTGAAGAGACTACCGAAGCAAAACCTCTGACCGAACACAACCTTTTTGCTTTGTTTGGACCCTCTCAGGTTGAGAAAATGCTGTTCAGCGATCCGTGACATCACAGACCAGGATCAGAGCAGACTTATCCAGCTTCCCCGTCCCGCCACCCAACTTCACAGGACGCTGCAGTCGATGCACCTCAGAAGATATTTATTTTGGCTGATTTCTAAAAAGAGCAAACCTTGGGAAGACGGGGTTGGAGCGTCAGACTCCACCTCCTAAAACCAGCTGCTTTGAACCGAGCTGTAAAGACAGTCCCCCCGCGGCGTTTTAAACCTTCAAGAAAGTGTGTCCGCTTTTGAAAAGCAGCATGTTTCCTTCCAGCCCTGAAGATGTTGCTGAAGCGGCTCCATTAGCAGCTGGTTCACCAGAACATCTGGAACAGTTTCCTGATTTTCACCAGATTTTGTTTCATCATCAGACACCAAACCTGCTGCATCAACACTCTTAAACTGTGGTGGGAGGCGACTCACAGCGAGCAAACTATCCTCCGCACAGACAGGTTTTGAACGATAACCGTCAATCCTCTTAATAACACACTTTACCAAGACAGACCTCCATCACCACAGCCGACAGACACACCTGTACAGGTGTCCCAGGTGAGAATTTTCAATCATCAGTTTGTTTTTATTTACTTTTACCTGATAATGTCACATGTTTTCTTTTTTCCAAATTAAAAAAGTGCATATGGAAATTCTTTAAAAACAAAGATATTGTCAACACTTCAGCTATTTTTTTTTACATTATTTAAACTAAAGATGTATATCACAACTCTAAAATCTAGCAAAAAATAATAATATCAGCATATTGTTTATATATAATAAGTTAATATTTAGATATTAACTATTTATCAGATACAACATCCTTATTTGTGGTGTATTTTTATGAAAGCTACTCTTTCTTTAGCTTTAAACTGAATCAGGTGACTGTACTGGGTTAATGTTAACATTTTTATGACGTGGAGTGAAACCAAGTGACTGAAACTGACATTGCTCATGATCACTATGGTTGCACCTCCACACTAAAGTCCACTGCAGGGAATTGTGGAGTGAAACAGTCCACCTTGAACGACCACTCTGACCTCATTCCTGCCTTCCACATCTCTCCCCGTCTTTTAGGAAATTTCACATGATTCAGAGATGGAGGTTCAGAGCCGAGGAAACAGCTGACATAGTGCTATTGCCTTGACACATTTGCACAAAATCCTGTAAAAACAGCCTAAAACGTTCAGACTGGTCCGCTCTGATCACCCGAAAAGCATCACCCATCAGTTTCAGCAGCTTTGCAGGAACTTGTGAAATGTTTTATAAGATGCAAGTTTGCAAAGAGTTGATAGTTCTTCCTACTCTTTTTAAGAACAAAAATCTTGAGCGAAACACTTATTCTGTACATTGTGAACTATTACTGCATAAAACCCCTCTTGAACTGTGGAAAGCGGCTGCCTGAGGGCTGCTCTGCCAGGACTATGAGGAAGGGTGTCCCGTCTGATCTGCACAAAAGTCTGCAGCAGATGCAGTAGCGCAGCTCTGAAGACCGCCAAGATCTTCACCACCTCCAGCAACAAACTCTTCCAGGCTCTTCACAAACCACACAGCCAGAGCAGAAACCATCAGAAAAAAACAACTTCTGCACTCAGACCATGGGGAGAACTCTCATCTCTCAAAAGCTTACAAGCACTGAAAGTTTTTACCTGACTACTATGACGGCTCACGTTCTACACACCAGGAGAAACGGCTGTTTGTCAAACAGTAAAACCTTGAAATAATGTGCATGAACCAATAACTCTCAAATGTTTAAGTCACACCTGCAATATAAATCTTTGGATGCAGTTTATGCTTACACTCTGAAAAACCACAGAATGTTCCAGACAAGGTTCTTTTTACTTCGGTGCATTTAAACCAGCGTTTTACCATCCAGATGCTTGTAAAGTTCCCCAGCCGAGCTGAAGGCAGGCAGCAGAAAGCACTTCTTGCACCTTAAACATAAATGCCTATTTTACCCATTTTACCCGTGTTATTAAAAATCAGAGCCACAAAGCCAAACGAGTTGAAAACTTTTGATGTTGTCACATTTACAAGAAGCCACAAGGCTTTTATATCTCGCAACCGACGGAGCAAACCTCTGGACGTCATTACATAAAAAGCCAAAGATGCAGGAAACGGAGAGCAGAAGAGCAGCAAGCAAATATCTGATGGCGCTCCGGAGTCTGTTGTCTGTTAGTAAAACCCTCTGGGTGTTCTTACCTGCGCCTCCATGCAGCAGAAAACATTAAATATCAACTGAAGGTTTGCTGATAACATCACAATAGTGATGTTTTATTTGAATGTGTTTACACTCAATCAATGATTGATGATGGTTCATAAGTACATTTCAGTTACTTTACTTACACACTTTAGTCACCAGGTGTATGAACATCATGCTTTAAGTAATGACCTCCTTTTCCTTAGCTGTGACGTTTTACAAACAAACCCTTGAATTTTTTTTTTTTTTTTGCTTTGCCACTTACCACCAAACTTATTGAATCCTCCACGATCGCCCATTCTGATGAAGAGGAAGAGAACAACATTGAAGACTGGGGCTCACAGCGATTTCCCCTCAGTGGGTTGAGGAAACCTTCACTCTCAGTGTCTTCTTTAAGACCACCCCTCTTCATCGGCTCTCCTCTCACTGAAACCCAACTCAAGTCCTTTTCACAGACCTCGACAGCAACAGGCCAATTTAAAGACCGCGTCTTTGTATTTACAGCTGCTGAAATTGGTACGTTTTTGTCAAGTTGCACGTACCATTTTTCTCATTATATCAGTTGCAACCAACACGAACATGCTCAACCTCGATCCCTGGATGGAAGGCTTTCGAGTGCATCAAGGCTTCAGACTAACTTTTACTTGCTGCACTTCCCATTTCAGCTTTTTTTTTTTTTTTTTCAAATTATTGAGTTTCTTTTTGTTTCCAACTACAAAAGGACTAACAACTACCAGCGGATTTTTGTTTATTACACTTTTCCAAGTGATGGATTAAGGGCAGAAAGCCAGCCTGGAGAGAAGAGCAATCCTAGGAGAAGATTCAGAGATTGATTAAAGCAGCAAGAGTATGACAGTGATGCCGTCAGGGCAGGTTGGAAAGGTGGTGTTAACAGGTCAGTAAAGCAGGTAAAGGAAAGGTATTTTCTGGTTTCTTTGTTTGTGGGCAGAATCAAAGCCATGGAAACAACTTTTGCTAGTTCATAATAGAAAACAGAAAGATGAAGGAAAAAAAAAAAAAGCAGAATGGCTTCGAACTTAGAAACATGTCGAGCTTTACTCATCAGTTTCCTTGATCGGCCTTTTACTTCACAGGTCCAGATTTATGTCTATTAGTCTTAACTTAGGTAGTTATTCTATTTACGAGTTCAAATGCAACATTCTTCCATAAACGACTACTGCATGATAACCCAGAAAAATCCACAAAACAATGACATTTTAAAAAAAGAAGCAAAAACTGAAATCACCAAATTACAAAAGTATCCAGACTTTTTTCTTTTTTTTGGATGTGTCACAAAATGAAGACATTTTCACAGAATTCAGAAAAATTCATATCTCTTTATATAAAACCATTTACAAGTCATGCATGTAGTGCACGTCAAAGCCAAAAAGCATGTCGCAAAGTCAAGGAACTCTGACGTGCACCTTCAGACTTTTATAGTGGCTTTTATAGTAGTGAATATAAAACCTTTTCTAAAACTTCGAGTGGCCCCAGTAAGTGTGAAATAAACTAAACTTGGGTCAACCAGGATTCCTTCGTAACTTCAGAAGAACTTTCTTCTCTTGAACTCCAAACACGGTCTATTGAAAAGCAGTCTTTGGTTATAACTATTAGTGAAGCACGGTGGTGGCAGTGTCATGTCATAGCTGCTCCACAATGAGAGCATGGGTATTAGACAGAGCTGAAAAGCGTACGCCAATCAAAAACAAAGAGATAGTTGAGGTTTTAGCACCACTTTGACTGGAATAAGCAGCAGATACAACAAAGGAGCGCGTGGAGGGTGACTCTGTCTGTCTCTCTGTCTGCCTGTTACTTAAACCCCACGGAGTAACAGTGAAGACACCTGAAGACACAAGTTTACAGAAACTTTCATCCCGATCGGACCGAGCCTTGGAATATCTGTAGCAAGAATAACATAAACTGTCTACATGCAGGTGTGTAAAGGCAGCAGAATTACATGGGGAGTCCGGAAGCTGCTGACAGGGGCGTTTCTGCAGATTACAGAGGGGTCTGAATACTTTTGTGATTATAGATCTCAGATTTTGAATAAATTAGCAACATTTCCTACAACCATGTTTTCACTTTCCTTATGAGTCAGTGCATAGATAACAATTATTTAGGCATGGTTTGTAAAGCAAAGGTCTTTAAAGTTCACAGTATAACTTTGAATCTCTATGTCTCTACAAGCATTACTGGCTTCTGTACACAAACTTATACGTACCTCCGTTCTCACATCTTCAGCAAACATGACACAAATACCATTTACAAGTTAAAAAAACAAAAGAGGAGGTGAGCTAATCGGTGTTACCCGACATGTTAAGGTCAATTTATGGCTTCTGCATGTGTCAGCTGTCTCACCCACCAAATTTCCTGCTAAAGTCTCGTGACAATGGTGCACACCAGTGGCAGCTTGTCCATTTACGCAGCTGCAGCAGATCTTCACATTAAAACAACCATGAAGTTCATGGATTTAAACCGCACTCCTGTGTTACAGTTGGGTTGGTGCTTGTACACTGGCAGGAAGTGCTACACATCCACGCCCACTGGCCACAACTCAATTACATTTCAATAGATAAATTTAGCAGCTTCTCTGATGGAGAAGTTGTTTCGACCCAGATGTTAAAACAATTACCCAGCTGAACCATTAAATAAGTAATTGTGTAGGGTGTTTGTTTTTTTTTTTGCATTCACGCAATATTGACTGATTTTTGTTTTTTGATCAATTATGTTGCTGAAAAATTTCACTTTTTAACTCTGATTTTTAGATTTCAAGGTGATTAAATGGTTCGAAACATTAATGTTTTAGTCCTTTATGGTGAATGTGCATGTTAAAATCCATGCTTCATTCCTATATATATATATATATATATATATATATATATATATATATATATATATATATATATATATATATATATATATATATATATATATATATATACAGACACACACACACAACTCAGGTTCTGTAATAAAGGAGACCTCCTCGGAGTTGGTGCAGTTTGGGGCAGCTGGTGGACCCCCTGGGTCTGGTGCGGAGGATGGATTTACATCACACAGTCTTTACACATCAGTGTAAGCAGAAACCATTAATTGATCTTAATGTTTCTTGTCAGCATGAGCTCACAAGAAGACACATAAAAATACAATGTAAGAAAAACAAAAACATGAACTTACCACGTCAGTGTCTGCCTCATGGCTTCACTCATTCAATGCTGTTGTTGTGAAGTGTGTGTTTGGTGAATTGTTTTTCTACAATAACTGATAGACTAAAGGATTTTATCTAATCATTTTGGACCAACTGCACTGTCAGTTATCAGGTAGCTAACTCAGCTTCAGTTTAACACGGTACTACATAAGCCACGACATTCTGGCTTTAATCCACAGGTTTGAGCTCAAAGTCGGACCTGACTGACGTCAGAACATGTAACGGTTAGACAGACTAACAAGACATGAAAGGTCATTTGAATAGTCTCAGTGACCTAAAATCAGCATCACCAAAGCCTCAAAAGCCACATTACACCAAAACCCTCAAAATAGGTCAAATCTCAGAAAATCTGCCAACTGGCAGGTTAAAATTAAATATATTACATGTAAAAACAGAAGATACGAGCAGTTAAGTAAGTGGCAGTGCAACTGTCCCAATACGTTTGTCAGTATTAGTATTTTTGTTCTACAAGTTTACTCAGGACCAGCAGGTTGAAGGACTGTCTACTGAGGTTTAAAGCAGTACAAAGATACTTTTAGCATTTTTAGCTCAATGAGCCAACCCGCTGGATTGGATCTTCAGCTGGTTTAACGACGCTGTCCAAAATGACTCGTTTGCTCTCTTACTCACGCTCTCGTTTTTATCTTCCATTACTACTTTGAATCAGTCGCCTCCGCCATGATGTCTGCTGCAGCTCTGTGAGCTAGTTTCATCATTGCTGATGTGTGACACAGTTAACGGTACACAGTTGTTGCATAAGACAACCAGGACACGAGTCCAAATCGCTTTCACCCCGTGTTTATAACCCTGATTTAGCCTTAAAGTAACTGGCACTGAGTCGTGTGTGGAGCTGGCCTCGTCAACAACCCGCCCCTGAAGGTACTTATAATCGCAGGTCAGGTCTGACGTCAACAGAAGGATGTGGGATGGCGGGATCTGGGTGGGATTTACTGATGACAAGATGAGGAGGTCTGCAAGCTCCTCATCCTCAGAGCTGAGGACGAAATAAATCAGCATATTATGGAGGTGTATTATGCAACTGGCTACCAAAATATCGGACCGCAGCTCTGCAAGAAATGATGTTCGGGTCATTATTGAAGAGCCTAAGACAGAAGTTGGAGGCAGTCAACGACCACAACAGCAGCAGTGGCAGAGGGAGACTGGACTGGTCATATTTCAATTTGTGCTACACGATTTGGAAAGGAAGCCACTCTGCAAATCCTGTTGCTATTCAGGGTCGCATAGATCCGGTGTAACACTGGCACCTGCCTAATCTCCTGCACCCAGCGCTACATCAGCCAGCTCGTACGATGTTGATGAAGCCAGCAAAGCCAACTAAACAACCAGCGTGGCTGTCATGTTACGTAGTATCACTTCGCAACGCGTTGCGACTCCTCCTTCCTCCCATCATCTTGGCTTCAGGCACCGGGGAGGCAAGGATACACCTTGCATTTGCAATTCCCAGAGCATGTTAAATCTGTTCTTTATCCAGGGTAAGTAGCAGGGTCTAATCTAAAAACAAAATCTTCAAATGAAATGGAAACTGATATTTTAAGATGCACAAACACCCTGTGTAAAGTTTGCAACAGCTTTACAGAAACAAGGTACCAAATCTTCATTTTTGATTTGAAGCTGATCTGAAGGTGACATTTTTTAATAGTACATTTTTGTTTCATATCTTCCTTGTTGAAAACTTAACTTACACACAATGCTGAGTTTAGTTTTTGGTATCTTACTATAGTTTCTGCATTAATGATCCACTGAACAGTTATGGTCAAAAATGTTTGGACACAAACGTGTTCTTGTTACCGTTTCACCCAAGCTTTGTAATCCAGACCGGCAGGCATCACATCTAACCAAAACACCGTGAAAAACCATAGTTCATAGAACGATGTTTCAGTTTTCTTCTCTTTGACAAGACGACATGACTGACATCATCCAGCCAGTGTTTACCATACAAACAACCATGCAACCTTTACATTTGACACCATCATTCTCTTCCACCTTAGATATTTTTCTTTGTAATTAAACAGATCAGTGTGTACCCACGCATTTTTAGTTTGTGCATTTTAAACATTTTCAATTTGGGCCCAAAAAAAGCAACATATGAACGCAAAAATGCAAATGGAAACTGAATGAATCTGCGATTCACAATGAGCCAGTCCAGCTGTAAAAGGTTTGACTTCAACTGTCACGATCAGGTTATCTGCACCTGCCAACAGGAGTTTCTGTGTCTGCGTTGAAAAGATAATATCATAAGATGTGAACTGAAGACGTGTTTCCACACCACCACTGACCATCTGGTCATCATTACCAGCTCAATAGAGCAAATTGCAAACTCTTGAATAATTTATCGTTTGAAACTCTGTACTTTGCAATGCTGCATGCTTGGTCACAGGTAAACCCTTCCAGAAGCTATTTAAACATCATTTTGTGGGTTTTTATGGGACCCAATCACAGACACCAGTCCAATATGTAGCATCAAGTACAGAGTTTTAAGTCCAAATGACTTTTCACTGATTTTCACACAATGTTCATAATGTTCTGCACATACAGAGTTCCAGATATCTCCATGAAAATTAGAAGAAAAAAAAATAATTCAAAAGTACTTGGCAGTACTATCAGTTGACACTGTACATTTTTATGCCTGAGAAATGTTTTAATTCACAGAAAATTGTGTTTCTATATGTAGCTAACTGATTTACTAAATTAATTATGCATTTATTACCTTAGAATCATCAATTCATATCGCTATAATTATAAAATTATATTTACAGACCCACAAATGTGATTTCACAATCATGTGCAAATGGAATCAGTCAATGTTAATAAGAGTAAGCATTAAATTCATGAATTGTGACATGTGAATTCCCTCATCCTATATTAGTAGCTTGTATTAATACCCAACATCTTCTTCCACCCCAACCAGTCGCAGGTCCTGAGCGGATTTGCGGTTTCGGACTATATCTATATTCTTGTGCTCAAATGTGAAAGCACAGGCAGGTTTGTGCACTTAGAACAACCTTTGTTTAAACTAAGTGAGTAAAAACTTCCTCTGGATGACTCTTCTACATGTGAGTACAGAAGACAACCTGCTCCCTCCTGTTTATTTGTTTGCAGGTACCGTTTAAAGGGAAAATAAAAGGGTCACATCACCCAGTTGGTCAACTCAATGTCTTGAGTTGTGATTAAATGGAAACCGAGTGCTTTTTTCTTACCCCATGCCTCCTCTTCCTCTTGGTCCACCTCGGCCTCCTCGGTCATAGCCGTGATCAAATCCACCTCCACCACGACCCCCAAACACACCGCCCCGGCCTCGGCCACCACGAGCATCCTGACCTCCATAACCTCCGTCAGGACCACCATAGCTTCCACTTCCACTCGTGGGTGGACTCTCATCTCCGAAACCTGTGAAACGTTGACACAATCGTACCTAAATGGAATTATCTGATAATGCTCCAAACAATGTCATTATAGTCATCTGTCGACTGTCTCACTGTAGACACGTGAAGGACGGATCGAGCAGCTCATTTATGTATCACGCGTGCAGTCACCTCTACTCGGATACTGACCCTCACCTCCACCGTGGCCATACTGGTTCTGCTGACTGTAGCTTGGTGGAGGAGGGGAGCTGTAGCTCGACGGCTGGTTGTAGTGACCTCCTCCATGGTGAGGTGGTGATTGCTGGCCCCCACTGCTTCCATAACCACCTCCCTGACCTCCACTGCTGCTGTAGCCACCACTACCCTGTCCACTGCTGGGGGGCTGGTTGAAGGTAGACGCCTGCGAGTTACCTTCATAGCTGCATAGAAAGAAGAGAGATTTTTAAAGACTAAAAATCATTGCAAATAAAGAACAATAAATCAGAGAAACAAAAAAAAAATGCAATCCTCAACACACAGCTGTTCCCTGGTTGGGCACTTCTGCATTGTATTATGATAACAAATCCTTTCATTTTCTGCTTTGAAAATATAGTTTGCAAAACACTCTCCACACTACACAAACCAGTTTATAAACCAGCCAGGGGATGGAAACTAGTCTGAAGTGCCTTTCATGTAAAGCAACCTAACACAGTCATGTTATCCAGGAAGAAACAGTTTCCTTCAGGATATCCGCTGAAGAAAGATCATCACTCTGGGCCACGTTGTTCGGATTTGTACAATACTGGAAAAGAGGGCATGAAGCATGGTAGCAAAGTGATATCATAGCCACAGGACTCAAAATGCTTCTTTTGCATTTCTTTCCTGAGAAACATTACTTGTGATCAAATGTGGCAGAGTTGAGTAATTAGAGCCATCCATGTCTTACCCTCCTGGGGATGAAGAGGAAGGCTGCTGGCCGTAACCAGAGAAAGAAGACTGCTGGTTGTAGTTCATGTTGGATGGCTGGCTGCTGCTGTATCCCCCAGAGCTGTAGGACTGGCTGGAATGATTATACCCACCACCACCCTGGTTAGAAGGTGGAGAGCCATATCCTCCTGGGAAGAACCAGGAAATTTAAAAAAAAGAGATAATTACACATCAGTGTTTGGCTGAAAAGACTGAGATGCAGGCGTTGCTGAGTCTACCTCCACCTGACATAGGTTGACCGTAGCTGCCATAACTTCCCTGGCTGTAGGACCCGGAGCTGCTCCCAGAGCTCTGGTTGTAGTTTCCGTAGCCCTGCTGTTGGTTATAACTCTGGCCAGATGACTGACCATAGCCCTGGCTGGCGCCACCGCCTCCACCATAGGACCCATAACTGCAAATACCAACCAAACATACTCAATTTAAAATCTTAAAACAGGGACAGCAGCTGTCCACCTTATGCAAAAACTGATTGCATTGCACAGATCCTATCGATTTTCTCCAGAAAGATAATCGTGTGGCAAAGTAAACCTTCTACGTCACTGAACTCCATAAACATAAGAAGTTTCTTCTTAAGTGTACATCTCTATGAAATAGGGAAAGACATCTGACTGCAATCTAATTCCCTCTCTGTATAGTGGACAGGTGAAGTGAGAAAACTTTTACTCTATTCTACACTTTATCATTTATCATATCATCTTCATCATATGATCTATTTTAACACTTTATCAAATTATAACATATCATGGTGTAGTCTCTGATGGAGGATTTTGTTCTTTTTTAATGTGATTGGTATATGAACTTGTAATTATTCTTCCAGTACTCCCAGACAAAACAAATTAGGCATCGGTGCTAAATACAAAGTTTCTCTCACTTGCCTTGTTGTGTCCAAACTGAAAACCTAAAAATATGTTTAAGACTGAGCATTATAATTTGAAAAAAAAAAGTCTAAAAGTTTGAATGAATGAACTCACCCTTGAGCGGATGTTTGGGAATAATCTATGGGGAAATAAAGCAGAGTTAAGATATAAAACAGATGTGGATTTTTTTTAATGAACTACAAAAACAACTAAAATTTACTGAACTGTAAAAGCTTTATTTAGTAAAATAAAACAATAAAAAAAAAACATTTTTTTTATCCCAGTCTACAAGTGATAAGAATAGCAGTGAGGGTTCAAGTCCTGCTTTTAAGTTTATTCTACTTAACCGTTTTTTCGAGTAGATTATTATTATTATTATTATTATTATTATTATTACTATTATTATTAATTGTTATTATTATTATTATCCATATTGTGAATAATAATAATAATAATCTACTAACTTGACATCAGGGAAGCATTTAAAAAACGGGGGATAGAAACTGTACGTCCGTCACGGGTCACCCTGCAAGAACTGCAGTGGGAGGCGGGGCTGCACTCTGAGGGGCGTGGCTGCCGCCACCGTTAACTGGGTCAGTAGCACAGGGCCGGCTAACCAAACCAAACATTATTCGATGGCACAAACAAAAATATCACTGTTGGTTATCGTTAGCTTGTACGGTTGTCAGTCAACTGGAAAAACAACGGTACAAAAATTTACTATTTAGATCCTAATGTCAAAATAAAACAGCATGACGCTCCCTGCAGTAATTTAACTACATAAAATCAGCTAATTGCTAACAAATAGAATAGACCGGCTCTATTCAGGTGAGACGGCCGCTAACGTCTGTCCTGTTACTTACCGCTGGATGACATCTATATTGAGAAAAACAATAGTCTTCGACGTGAAAGTCAGTCAGCTTGCTGGTATACGACAGGAGGATGGATAGGAAAATAAATTGTATAAATGTATAAATCGACAGACCAACCGCAGCCGTCGTCCAGCCGTGGTTCTGCTCCGCTCTGTACTTCGTCGGCCGCCAGAGGGCGCGCTGAGACGTTGACGTCACTGTGCAGCGTTCGAATTTATTTCTGCTTATAATTTCAGTCTGTGGTTTTTGGTGATAAAAATTAAACTAAAAACAGTAAACATAACGCCTGATTTTTTGGATTCACTGTAGTCCTCTTTTTAAGAGCATAATGCTCATACCACTAAGACATGAAAATGCTGTACCCCTGTAGTATTTTGACCACAATTTACAGACATTTCATTTAGACTTTGAGAAACTGTCAGCTTGAGAGAAAACAGAAGTGAGTTTTGAAGATTTAGTGTGGCCTTTTTTCTTTATAAAACTAGTTGATGTCACACTTCATGTTCTCGCACAATTTGATTCACACAGGTCTCCTATGTGGTTTATTAATGCTTCTTAAAGAGCAGGAAATGTATCTTCATGTGTTGAGATATTAAAATTCTGCTAAATATATCACCTGCATGTCTGATATAATCAAGCTTTCGGACAAACATAACACCAGTTGCGGTAAAATTTAACAGCCTTGTAAGGAAATACACTGTTAGAGAATCTATTAATACAAGAGAAAGTATATTACTAATCAAGGACTCAAAAAGGCTCAACAACTAATCCAAATTCTCAAAGGTTTGAACCAAGCCTTGACTCAAACCTTTGAGAATTTGGATTAATTTGAGCCTTTTTTTTTTTTTTAGCAATTACCATTACTGTGACGACAGATAACACAAAACCAATTTGAATCAAACTTTATTCATCATTTGAAATCTCCAGTAAAAGAAAATGAAATTGCTTAAAAAGACCAGAAACAAAAAAAGTGTGATGTGGTAAGAACACAATGACAAGAACAAAAATGACAAAGACACAGAAGGAAAGGCCTAAAGGGACACAGGGGCCCACACCACAGTGGGGGTTTAAAAGCACTAACAGGGTCCAGCTAGCAGCAGTACAGCAGTAGGCCTGTCTTCAGACGCAGACCCCGGATGAGTTCAGAATTAAATCCAGTTTTGTTTGAAGCACTGAGTTTAAATACCACTAAAGCAGAGGTTAATATAAATGAGGAAGAAGATGTTAATGATGCAGTAACATGCCAAAAGCTGCTCAGTAGTCACTAATGGGGAATGGCTTAAAAGTATCAACTCCCCTCCAAAAAAAAAAAAAAAAAAAAAAAAAAAAAAAAAAAAAAAAAAGTACACCTAATCTATGAAACAACAAAGGACCAACTGTGTACATTGTGTGAGAAACCTTTAATTTGACTTAATGTGGTGGCTGCATACGCAGCAAATACTCTAAAGGACAGGGGGTGCTGAGGTTGAAAAGGATGTGGGAGGTGTGAAGAAATGAATCTTATTCAATGTGCGAAAAAACAAAAAGTGCATTTTGCTTAGAAAGCATGAGGCTCTGCAGTTTCTGCTCTCTTTTCTTCAAGACAACTTTCTTCAACCTTTCATTTCAGGTTCAAACGGCCTTCTACTCGTTCTTCTTCTCCTTCTGCTTGAGCAATTTGTTAATCTCCCTCTTAGCCATGGAGACGTACTTTGTGATGATGCCATGTTGGTTCAGGCCAGGCAACAGCAATAGGAAGCTCACTAGAGACAACACACAAGAAAGGAAAAAGGTCAACTTTAAAATAATTTTAGCCCATTTATGCATCCATTTGCCTTAAATTGATCCATTTAAATTTGCATTTTGAGTCTTACACATTTCTACTTAAGTCAACGTTACAGCTTTGAAATGACTCATCACTTAAAAAAAAAAAAAAAAAAAAAAAAAAAAAAAAACACCCATCAGCAGTGACCGAGTCATCTGACACTGCCTTAGGCTTGCGCAATATGTCTTGCACAGACCCAGGATGTTCAACAGCAAGTATTATTCAACCCAAAGACTACTAAAAGGAATTTGTGAGCAAGTACTCACCGATTAAGTAGGTGAGGAACAGGTTATGCACCTGCTGTCCGATCCAGGCCACTGCCAGAAGGCTGCTGATCACAGAGGCGAAGTACTGCAGAGAGCAGGGAGGTCATGTTACAAACACACCAAACTGAAGAATCAATGATTTCTCCAAAAAAAAAAAATTCTCCTCACATCTGCTACGACAAAAACCAGGGTTATTTCTAGTAATAGACCAGTCTCAAGAGTTTCAAAATGGAGACCAAAGGAAGCAAATGTGACCTGAAGGGGTGCATGACCAACAAGTGAGCTGTGAAAAACTGTTATCAGTCTGTAACCCAGTTTGAGCTGTAATTGCAACAGCTAAGCCAAGTCAGCTGATGTTTTATTTTTTTTATTCCAAGCACAGAAAAACTGCTCCATTGTAACAAACAGAAAAAAAAAAAAAAACCCCATCTCCTGCAGGAAACGATCTAGGAGTACAGCCAGTTAAGCTCATGTCTGTGTCACATCTTAAGATACCATTTTGGGCTTCTCCTCCTTGAGGGTGCAGAGACGCTTCCACCAGCCAACAATGCGACGCTGAGTCTTTACCAGGTTACCACAGATCTCATGGAAGCGTTGCTGCTGCTCAGTAGTCCTGTGCACAAGCAGATGAGGTGGTGTTTAATGTAATTAACTATGTAGCTTGCAGAAGAGTCAATTCTATACATGCCCAGCTTC
Organism: Xenentodon cancila; assembly: GCA_014839995.1. Classification (NCBI taxonomy): domain Eukaryota; kingdom Metazoa; phylum Chordata; class Actinopteri; order Beloniformes; family Belonidae; genus Xenentodon; species Xenentodon cancila. The sequence continues at coordinate 3,437,037 of CM026214.1, read as the reverse complement.
CATTGCTGCCCCGTAGGTCATAACAGAAGTCTTCAGCTTCACCAGTTCTTTATCTTACAGATGTTAAAAAAAAATAAATAAATAAAAAAAATTAAGATGATTATTATCATCATCATCAATAATAATAAAAAACAATGTGCCCTTTTCTTTTTAACACAACCTCAGGTTTCCTATAACCAATATTCAAGTTTCAATTGTCAATAAGATGCCCGCTTTGTCCATGCCACAGCAGCATCAGAAGAGAATGAGATAAGGGTTTGACTAGCTGGGGGAAGAGGGGGCCACAGTGGCCTTTATATTCTGCTCAAACGCTCCCCATATAAAGAGAGCCAAGTTGGGACACGGCCAGTCTCAAAGGTCATTGAAGTGATCTTCATACACACTGGCTTTCCTGAAGACTCAACTGCTGTCTCTATTGCAGCTGCAACTTAAGATACAACATAATCTCAATGTGCATTAATAAATTATGTCATCCAACAGATACACAACCCTGAGCTTCAACTACAAATGCATACTTTAAAACCAGGCATGTGTGAACTCTACCATTCAGAGACAACTACTACTACTGCTTCTTGGTGAAACGGCACAGCATGTCCGCTGCTGCATGAGGAATGTGCAGCAGTGCAAGTCATGCTATGCTGATGCAGGGTTATATATATCAGCTAAAGATGCCTGGTGGAGGATGTCCAGCATACTGTGCCAACTGCAGTCCGTTACTCTATCCTGGGGTCTGGCTCAGACCCCGAAACACATACAGTTTAACTGCTGTTCAGTATGCAGTACTGTGTCAAGTTTCTAAAAGACAGTGCAGATCGGTTCCAGGTAACATTAAATATGGCAGAATGACATCTGTAGGGGGGAGGGGAAGAAAACACACCCTGCTGACTAATACAAAAGAGCGTTGGTACAAGACAGGGCAAGGAACAAATTAGATGCGTAACAAATTAGTTGGTGACACCTCAGTCTGTCTATGGCTGCAAATAAAAAAAAAAAAAAAAAAAAAAAAAAAAAAAAAAGACAAAAATTCACTCACTTATCTCAGCACAACATTGATTTACAGCAAGGCTCCAGATTGTGACTTTGAGCCATTGCAAGTATTATATTTATACATGTTGATTTAAAAATTTAAAGAAAAACCTGTGGAGAGGAAAGACCAGGGACCTGGTGTACTCAAACCCTAGCAAAATAAAAACACAACACACCCTGCTCTGAGGGGGCCAGGGGCACAGGATTCAAGGAGAAGCCTGCAGACTTGCACTGGCAAAGGCTTTTCAGAAAGCACATATTACAATCAGAACTGAACTGGCTGAAATACAATGTGAGGACCACTACAGAGACACATTTTCTGCTCTTAGTGCGGCACAAAACAAAACAAAAAAAAAAAAAAAAGTGTTTACAGATTCAAAACATGATACCCTTTTTAAAAATGTATACGTGAGAGAAGATAGAAAAGCATTTGTCCCATCCGGTGTACTAAGCCTTTACATCAATACAGAAGAGCAAGACAAAATTTGCTTGAAAGCAAAGAAATTATCCTTTACATACAGAAAGCAAGTGTTAATGTACAATCCATTTGTTTCTCATTCTCACCACTTATTGGAGCCAAACACTCTGGGTGCGAGGGTGGGCACAAGGTAGTCTGCCAGGCAGAGCAGCATGACAGTGCAGGAGAGTCCAGTCAGCACTGATGGATCCAGGTAGTAAATCATCCTAAACACACAAAACAAGCAGTCATCATTACAAACCTGCTCACTTCAACCAACAATGGGAGGAGATAACACTTTGTAGCAGTACTACAATTAAAGAATTCCTTTATGTATGCTTAAACAGCTCATTAATATGAAAGCCCCATTACTGAGTGTGCAGCAGATGTGGTGGAAGGGTGTCACTGTTTGGGACTAAAACAGAAATGCGTTAAAAGCAGCTTTCAGTAACAAAACAGCCAAATAGACCTCAATAATAATCTGAGCTGGTATGAACCGACAGGCCCAATCATAAACTTGTGATGTAAAACCATACCAGATAACTGAATCTCACCCTTTATTCAAAGCACACCACAGAGCAAGTGCATTTTATTTGACATTTCTGGCTGCTTGCTGAGAAGAGAGATGGCTAGAGAGAGCTAGATAATCTGTGGGCTGCATTGAGCCCTGTCAATACAGAGAACAGTTAATCACTCACAGGAAAAGCAAAGTGGTAGCTCCCATCAGAGCTCCAGGGAACCAGGGCTTCTCCCAGCGCAGGATGCGATCGCCAGCCAGGATCACCTCTCCCCAGCCCTGCAGCTGCTCTTCCAGCTGAGCAGTTTCCTGAGCCTTTCAAAAAATAAAAAAAATAAATAAATTAAAAAAAATAAATAAATAAAATCAACACCCTTTTGAAACAGCAAATGCACTTCTGATAAGTTTCATCTTTGACTTGGACCAAACATCTAAGTGATGACAAAAAAATAATAATTTTTTAAATAAATAAATAAATAAATAAATATATATATAAAAAAAAAAACACAACTACTTGACTGCGTCTAATTTATGCAGTCCAACAACGTACGTTTTTAGGCATTTAAAACTCACGGAGCAAGCTTCTCCGTCCTAACCTAATCTTGCTGTGAACCGTAGGGCGTGTGCGCCCCCGGCGACCGGCAGAACGGGCCCCCCAGCGGGGTTATCATGGGAACACCCAGGTACCTGCCCTTTTGGATCTTTTTCTCTACATTTACAGCCAACTATGCGGAAAGTGGAACACATGCACACTGAACAGACACCCGTGGCTGCACGTTTGGGCTTCTCCCTCCGCGTGACATCAGACGTCTTTCAAACAGAGCTGTGCCTCGAACGCTAGGCAGCTAACCAGCTAACAGACGTGACGTTTAATCTGCCACAAGCCAGCGACGGCGCTTTTGCAACCGTCTTCAATGGGGATACGAGCGTACGTCCTGCGCACAAATTGTGCTTATTATTGGCATAATAACTCAAATCAAATAGACAATTCTACAGTTTCCGTTGTGTGACCGCAGCTAAATTAGCAACAGCAGCTCATGCTAACCCACATCGTTCACGACCATCAGACGTAAAAACAAAGAATCAATGTGTACTTACAAGTACATTTGAGCTTTTGTTGTCACCCTCAGCCATAGTTGCTACGCAGGTCGGTTACGTTTCCTGATTAAAAGTCCTTTAACTTCCCGAGGAGCGACCCGCAGGGTGCCACAGCTTACACGAGCCTACGCTTGCTGCTTCAACGCGCAGTGTCTCAAATGGTCGCACCATGGCAGGATGTTTTTAACTGGAAAATTACGTCATTGTTCCCAGTGCGTTCTGGGAAACAGAGTTTTGTCTCGTAACAAATGGCTGACCTGAAAATTCACTGTCAAAACTGACCACATTTCGATTGTCACCAAAGATTAGTCATAACGTTGTTAATTACTGATCTATAGTAAGTTTTTATTTGATAAAAGAGAAATTAATACTGGATTTAAAAAAATCACAGTTAATGAACTTATTACTGTACCTTCACTGACCTTTGATTTGAATTGGCACTATATGAATTAACTGAACTGAATTGAACAAATGGGTCTTCACAAACATGTACTAAACTTGATATGATATAATTAATGTGTTTTTTTGTTTGTTAGTTTCTTGTCCCACCACCTAAGCCATTCGTTTTATTGTCAGCAAGTTCTCAAAATTTTGAACGCAACATACAACAGAAACAACATTTATTTTACAATAATTTATATTCTAAAAGTGATGAGTGTAAATTATTTGAGTTTTATCTGCGAATTTGAATGAGAATAGCACATTTAAAAGATCATTCGACGCTTGACTACTTTGTATTTTAAACGCGCTGACGTGCCATGACGTCACCTGGTTTTCATTTGGCTCACCCTGTGGATATAGATTAGTTAGCAGGTAGCTAAAGGAGCTAGCAGCACTTTTTTTACGACACTTTAAAACGCAATTTGTAAAAAAAAAAAAAAAAGACAGACTTTTGCTGTGTGTTTTTACGGGAGGCTGTTTAACGCCACATTGTCGCTGATTACATTTTCTCTTCTCTTAAGGAGAAAAGGCTGGTACGTAACAATTACGTTAGCTTCTTACGTTTTAGCCGGTTACCGTTGTGTTTTCGGGCCTTCTTTTCTCAACAGGGGTAACAAAATGTCGAGAGTTAAATCAACTCGTTGTATAGAAAGAAAATAAAGCCACTGGTGAAAATTTGAGCCGTTTATTGGCCGATTGTTCTGATCGGGATTGTTCCTTTCGTCGTTTTCAGCATTAGCGTGCTTACTGATACTCAGTCGAAGACGCAGGCCTGATTTGGTGCACGTGTTGATGCTCGACAAACATACAAGTAAAATGAAAAGAAAAGCATTTATTGTACTCTTAATAGAGTCGAGAGATAGTCGGATCCAGTTCGTGTGCTTTAAGCCTCGTGGTAACAGCGGGAAATGCGGCCCGGATCTAACTATAGAAACTATCAACAAAAGGCCGTCAGCTAACGTCGAATCTGCTGATGTTGCAGTGATTTTAGACTATATTCCTATAATTTTACAAGTTTGTGAGGCGGGAGTTTTTGCTTTAACTCAAAAACATAGACTGTACAATTATTTTGAGTGACTACAATTTTACTGTGTCTGCCATTTTATGAAGGGAGGCCCTCAGCGTTTGAAGATGCTTGAAAAGCCAAGTCATTGACAGCAGACGCTCATATTTAAGTGTTTAGTTTAACACGTCAAGCCTGTTTCTGGAGTCTGTTGAAAATCTAATTATAGTTAAGGTGTTTTAATTACTCTGAAATATCTGCTTACCCAGACTTTATGTTTACATGGTTATTTTTTTTAATACTGAGGTAAGATCACTTAGTTAATTATCACGGATTACACTTAACAAACGCGGTCACATCACATTCCATCTTAAAGTAAAGACAGTGACTTTTTTTCAGTATTATTCTTTGGCATCATAAAAGACAAACCATTATAATACTAACACTGAATGGATGATTTTTCTTTTTTGGTTTGTGAATTGGTGCCACAATCTCAGGCATGGCTTAGAGAGAATTCAGCAAACATTTTGACTGTGGGTAAAAAAGACATTTAAGCACTGCCAGCCTTTATGTCGCGGGCTATCACCCTGAATATTTCAGTTGACCTTGAAAATGCTTTTTGTACAATACTTTTGTATGTATAAAATAAGGTTGTTAAGTTTGAAGTGACAACCAAAGGGGAAATCAGTGCAAGGTAATCCTGCCACTTTGGGGCCACCTAGAACTGAAAATGCCATTTGATTCAGCCTATCAGACTTACAGGGAGCTTATTACACAGCATGTACTTGGATCAAAGTACAATTTTCCAATGTCCTAAGTTTTAATGTTACCTGACTTAACATCATGTTGCACGTGGCATACCTTGGAAGGGTATATTGCAATGCTATATGGCAAATCTTGAGAGACACACTTCTTGAACACGGAGATGAAGTGGAGTGGCTCCCTCCGCCCCCTAAAACTAGCTGCTATGAAGAGATAGTTGAAAGTGGAGCTGCTATACAGTACGTCTGTCTATGGCTTTTTGACTAAAGTATACAGGCATTTCATTAAAACCACAGGAAATTGTAATCTTGTGGAAAATGGGTATGTTTTCATTAATGTCTGTCGTATGTTTGACTGGTTGGAAAAACATTATACCAAACTATCATCTCTTTTCATTAAATCTGTTGCAACGATGAAGCATTCACAGGCACAATAACCAATTAATGTAAGTGCAGACTGAGAGTACTTTTTTTAAATTGCCAAATACAATAATAGCATTGATGGTAGGTACTCTCTCTACCTCTAATTGCATTACAGTTCTAAACAGAAAGCTACAGCCTTTTTTATTTACAAACTTTATTAAAGTAATTACTGTGCAAATGAAGCAGATAAAGTTTGATTTGTGTGTTTACCAAGGCAAGTGGCAGGGTCACATTTGTTGTGGTCTGGGTTTTAGTGCTGTATGTAGATGGTCAATGAAATGGGAGTGCTCCTTGCATCAGGTAGACGCGTTAACATTAATATAATCTGGACCCTGAAATTCTGGCTAACCACTTGCAGTAATTTCCTTTATATTTTGCAGAACCATGTACAATGGTATTGGCCTTACGACTCCTCGGGGCAGCGGCACCAATGGCTATGTGCAGCGCAACCTGTCAAGCCTGAGGGTCAAGCAGCCTCGAGATGATCGTGGTGGTGAGCGGGATGAGAAGGACCGGGAGAGGCTAGAGAGTCAGCTCAACAGGCAGCCCAATGCTGACATCCTGGAGCATCAACGCAAGAGGCAGCTGGAAGTCAAATGTGCTGAGCTGCAGGACATGATGGAGGAACAAGGGTAAAAATTAAGAGTTGTAGTTTATCATCCGGCATGCAGATGTTACATGCCGTCACACTATCTTTTATACCTTTTTAAATTACTTTCCTGTATTTGGATGCACAGGTATTCAGCAGAGGAGATTGAAGAAAAGGTGAACAGTTTTCGCATGATGCTCCAGGAAAAGCAGGAGCCACCTCCTACCACTGGCCAGAAACCAATGTGAGCACAGCAAAACTGAACAATATTTCTAAAGGACCCACTTTTTTATGGTCACATCATAAAGGACAAAAATAATGATACATTTTGTGAGGTTCCAAGCTGTCCACTTGTATGGCTGTGTGGTTATCAAAGCTATCAAATGTATGGTTGTGTGTGGCACATTTAGACAGCTCAGTGAGCACACATCATAAAATTTAAAAGGTCATTTTCTTTGTTAGTCTTTGGGTATTTTGGTTTCATTAGCTACCACTATGTCTGATTGTTTGAAAAGAACAAGCAAACTGATAAGTTATTGTCTTTTCTGTGCAGATTAAAGATATAGCACACCCGCAGACTTGTTTGCATAAAATGCACTGTTTTGGTGATGAAATATGTTTGTGTTCTCTCAGTGTGACAGAGACGCATGCCCTGGCAGCAGCCAACCAGCAGAAGAACGACAGACTTCGTGCTGCTTTCGGCATCTCCAGCGACTATGTGGATGGATCATCCTTCCACGCTGACCGCAAGGAAAAAGAGAAAGAGAAGAGAGAGCAGGAGCGCCTAGAGAGGGAGAGGCTGCAGCAGCAGAAATACACGTGAGCAGTACGCCCACATACATGCGTAGTACGTACACTTAGTAGAGATGCACCATCTGACTGGCCAGGGACCGTAATTTCCTGACTGGTGACTGGTGGTCACCCACAATTTTTGACCAATTCCATTCTCGTCCAAATTGTGCATGTGCCATTTGTGTAGCAGCACATTCAACGTGAAAGTGTTGCATACATGGAAGCGTGGACACTATTTACTGAGGGAGTCATAGACTTAAACATTCCACAACAGACATTCCACAATGTCATCTCAAAGGTTTTCTGAAGAGTAGTTTTCAGTTCTCCTTTTTGTCTTAATGCAGGGTGTTTTAAATAGGTAAATGGGCACAGGAGGTAGACTGGAACAAGCCCAACTTATGTCAGTCAGTGGCCGTTGGTGGCTAACAGCTCCTTCAGCCCATCCACGCCAGAGAAGCTGCTGGTGACCGTTTACAGAGGAATTTTCTGTTTCACATATTGTTTCGGTATTGAAATTGGAGATGGTCGCAGTGTTTATGCAAAACTGTGCGTTTGACTACAAACTGCTGGTCACTGCGCTAAGCTTCGTAACATGACTGCTGATGGAAGTGATGATGGCTAGCAATTAGAAAACCACACTACCAATCAAAAGGCTACGTCCTTTATTATAAATAAATGTATTGCTTTATATTAGTTCATCTGAAGTGGAACTGCATCCATACTGGATGATGTGAAATCTAGTTATGAAAAGCAAGTTTGTTTTTTTTTTTTAACGCGCGTGTGTGCGCGTGTGTGCGCGTGTGTGCGCGTGTGTGCGTGTGTGTGTGTGTGTGTGTGTGTGTGTGTGTGTGTGTGTGTGTGTGTGTGTGTGTGTGTGTGTGTGTGTGTGTGTGTGTGTGTGTGTGTGTGTTGAATTGGATCAACAACACGGATGTAAAATTGTTGAACGATATCTATTCTTGCTTTAGGTCAACTTTGATGTAATGTTTAGATCCATAGAGATTAAAGTTGGCATTAAGGGCTTGTGTCGCGGCTCAGAGTTCTTCAGAAGCAGTTTAAACCTTGGGTTCTTTGTGACTGAAGTCCATAGAGCTTACTTCTGATTATAGCCACTGATTTGGTGATTTTTCTTCTACAGTTTAGAGTTGAAAAGCAATGTTGAGAACATCGGGTTCATTCTTGGCCGATTTTGTTTGAGTTTTTAGATGCTAGTTGAGAATGAAGTGTTTCCTTATAATAGCTAAAATATATTATTTGGGAGGTTTTACACACCACCTCTGTCTTTTTGTAGCTTATATTTTTTAGTAAGTGGTCGGGATGTCTTCCTTAATTATATCACACAACATATTACAACAATACAAATCTATCACATTTTTTGGCCAGTTGAACATGCAGGACAGAACAAAAGAAAAGGAGGTCATCAATTATTGAGTGTGTGCTGCAGTCTTGTGAAGGCAGCAAACTCCAGTGTGTTTTGTCACTGCGTCAGCACAAAGTTGTGGGTTTGCTTTCAGATGCATATTAGTTTACATTTAGGGATGTAAATCACAGGTTTATTCATGATACAATGATTAACTGGATGACTGTTCAATGCTCTACAATATAACAAAGTCTGGTGTGAAACAATTTTGATTCGGAAGCTAATCAATAAAAAGTTAAAGCTATATGAGACAATGTCATACATTTGAACACATTGCTGTGCTTATACACATTGGTCTTTAAATCTACCTATCCTTACTTTCCTTAGATTACACATTTCCCCTTAATGACTAAAGCTTTGACTTTTCTCTGTCAGGTTGGTGGAAGTTTCAGATGATTCAGATTCTCCCCCCAAGAAGCGCAGTCGGAAGAAGAAGAAGAAAAACAAGGGCAGAGAGAGGTGAGGGAATGAATCTAGTAAGCACAGAGAAGAGGAGATGTGGACTGATGGAGGGGAGAGCCATCTGACATTTTTCTTTTCTTTTTCTTTTGAAGCAGCTCAGAGAGCTCCTCTCCATCGCCTCACAGAGAGAAGAAAAGATCCAAAAAGAAGAAAAAGAAACGGTATGCCACTGCCACATTTCTTTTCTTTCTTTCTTTTTTAATGGTAATTTAATATTACATTAATAATGACACTTAATGCAAACATGTTTTTCAGTGAGGTATCTGAAGATGATGATGATGATGATAGGTAGGTTTTTTTTTCATTGTTATGCTTATTTATATCTGTGAGATAATGTTGCTGGAAAACTGTTTTTATTCCCATCTGTTGTTGATGCATCATTTTCTGTCCCTCATCAACCCAAAGTTCTTCAGATGAGAAAAAGAAAGTATCAAAGAAGAAAAGGAAGAAGAGTGGAAGTTCAAGTCCTCCAAAAACGACATCAAGTCGACGCAGAAGTGTCTCCTCCAGCTCTGCTCACAGGTAGGCAATGAAGGAAAAGATGAAAGGTGCCAACTTAACAGGTGGACAGACGTAGACGCTGTGATACTAAAAAAAAACCAACAAAAGAACAAAAAAGAGTCCATGAAAAACCATCGGCATCATTAATTGATGCAGAATACCAAATATGGCCTGACGTCTCAGTAAGGAGGTGTAAGACTTTGTTCAGGTTTTTTCAATTAAATTGTTACAAATCTAAAAAAATAAATTGTTCTAACTTAACCAGATTTTTGTTTCAACATTGTTTTGACTGTTAATTACCAACAGACAGCCGGTAGTCTCCTCTGGTCCCTTTTTAAATTTCTGGCAATTTAATGCAAGAAGGATTGTCGTGTTTTTGACCTTTCTTCACCTGCACTGCACCATACTCAAATGCACCTGCCTGATAATGAGCTTAGTGCGCTCAGCCGTAGGCCTATACCAAGTATTAAAAAAGAAAAAATATATAAAATGACACCAGGTAATCTTTATCAGGAACAATGTTCCGCGTGAAAATGAAGAACCCAAGCAACAGAAAAATCATCATTAATACTTTAATCACTTTATTGGTGAGTTGTTTGCTTGTAGTTTCTCAAAATGAAAAAATATACATATAAATAAACTAGGTTTGTTTGAGGGTGGACATAATTCTGTTGTCTCTCTTTTAGCTTTACACATTTCTGCACAAAGTACTTCATTTGAGTTTTGATATGTAAATTAAATTCTTTTTTTTCCAAATGCAGCAATCTCAGTAAATTGCATTTTTCCCCCATATAACAGCAGCCAGTCTCCACAGAGATCACAACAGGTTCAAACTTCAAGAAACATTGATGTGGGACGAAAGGGGCGATCGCCAGAGAGGAGGAGACGTGGTTATGAGGAGCACAGCCCACAACGTCAGGAAGGGGTAAGATTTTGTGTACTACTCCAGTTATTTAACTTACTGCATATGAAATGAATCATTAGGAAGCTTACATAAAATCTTTTTCCTGGTTGTGCAGAGGAAGACTAATCGTGAGAGAGAAAACGAGCGCCAGAGGGAGACAGAGAAAACCACGAAGCGACGGGACTCTTTATCGCCTCCCCCCCAGCCACAAACGAAAATCATAGAGAGGGAAAAGGGAAGAAGATCTAAAAGCAAACAGAAGGAGAGTGATAAAGGGAGGCGTTCAAGGAGCGTAGAGATGGAGAAAAGGAGGCGTTCAAGGAGCGTAGAGATGGAGAAAAGGAGGCGTTCAAGGAGCGTAGAGATGGAGAAAAGGAGGCGCTCAAGGAGCGTAGAGATGGAGAAAAAGAGGCGTTCAAGGAGCGTAGAGATGGAGAAAAGGAGGCGTTCCAGGAGCATAGAGGTACAAAAGAGGAGGCGTTCCAGGAGCATAGAGATGCAAAAGGGGAGGCGCTCGAGGAGCGTAGAGATGGAGAAGCGGAGGCGCTCGAGGAGCGTAGAGATGGAGAAGCGGAGGCGCTCGAGGAGCGTAGAGATGGAGAAGAGGAGGCGCTCAAGGAGCAGGGAAAATGAAGGGGAAAAGGGAAGGCGCTCAAGGAGCAGGGACTTTGAGAAAGGGAGGCCATCAAGGAGCACAGATAAGAGAGACAAAAGAAAGGACAATATAAATCAAAGGGCCAGGCATGATTCCTCTTCATCCTCTTCTCCTCCTCCTCCTAAACAAGGACCTAGGGTGGAGATGAGCAAAGAGACAGAGCAAGAAAAGACCAGGATAAAACAGGACAAAAAGAAGAGACATAATTCTTCATCTCCTTCACCTCCCCCTGAAAAGGAGAGAGCAAGAAAGAGTGGGGACAGGGAGCGCTTGACTGAAAGAGACCTTCATTCCAGCTCAAGAACACAAAATGAAAGGAACAACAGAAAAGATGATTCCAAGAGGCAAAAGGATGAACATTCTCTGTGCGAGTTACGTGACAGGGGTGGACCTCTTTCTCGTGACTCGCTGTCACCCTCCTCTAGCTCACCAGTTGCCAATGGACGTCAGAAAGAAAAAGAGAATGAAAGGAGCCAAGGAACACACCAGGAGAGGTCTACAGAGAGGAGGAAGTATGTTAACAAGCAGAGGGACCAAGAGAGAGGGAGGAGAGATGAAGTAGAAATCCTGTCATCTACAGAAAGCAGAAGGGATGGATCGAAACCTTATGAAAGGCTCCAGAGTGACAGACAAGAATTGAGCGAGAGGCACACAAAGACAAGAAGCCCAGTAAGAGAAAAGAAACTTGAAGAAGAGATGAAACAGGCAAAAAAAAGAAGCAGCAGTAGCAGCAGCAGCAGCAGTAGTAGTGACAGTGGCAGTGGCAGCAGCAGCAGCAGCAGCAGCGGCAGCAGCAGTAGCAGCAGTGACAGTGATAGTGACAGCTCTTCATCTTCCTCTTCATCTTCCGCTTCAGTATCATCCTCTGAAGATGAAGGTGAAGCCAAGAAAGCTGGTTCAGCAGGACAGGAAAAAAGCGGCACACTGAAAAGTGCTCCATCTGCTGTCGGAGCTGCAGTTGAAAGGTTTTTAGCCAATGGTAGGAAGGAAAGCTCTGCCTCTGCTTCTGAAAGCGACGTAACCAGACGATCTCAGAGAGACAGAGACGCTGGAGGGGAAAAATATGAGAAGGAAAGACCATCCCAAAGAGCTCCTGCAGAAGACTTCCCACCCCCAACAAAAGGGCAGGAACGTTACAGTCCCACACAGATGGACAGCCCCAGTCCACCTCCCTCCCCACCCAGGAGAGCAGAGAACCGAGGAAGCAGCAGGTCCTCTCCTTCTGTGGCAAAGGCTGTGGAAAGAGAGAGAGAGAGGGACAGGGATGGAACCAGGAGGACAATGAGGTCAAGCCCACCAGCCAGGAGGTCACCATCTCCTCATCATAAGACTTCTGCAACCTCCCCAGCTCGTCGCACGCCCCCAAAACAGTATCAAGAACCCCCATCACGGTCTAGAAGAGCTTCTCCACCAGCCTGGTCAGACCGGGAAAGAGAGAGGCACAGGGACAGAGAGAGGGACAGGGACAGAGAGAGGGACAGGGACAGAGAGAGGGACAGAGAACGGGTGAAAGTTGTCACAAGGTCCAGGTCCCGAAGCCCACGGCGGCTCCTCAGGTCTAGGTCCCGAAGCCCACGGCGGCCCATCAGGTCTAGGTCCCGAAGCCCACGGCGGCCCATAAGGTCTAGGTCCCGAAGCCCACGGCGGCCCATAAGGTCTAGGTCCCGAAGCCCACGGCGGCCCATAAGGTCTAGGTCCCGAAGCCCACGGCGGCCCATAAGGTCTAGGTCCCGAAGCCCACGGCGGCCCATCAGGTCTAGGTCCAGAAGTCCAAGGCGGCGCATCAAGTCTAGGTCCAGAAGTCCAAAGAGGCGAAGCAGATCCTCATCAAGAACTCAGAGAAGACCAAGTCCTTTTAGGAGGTAAGTGAACATATCTGAATCTCAGCTGTAGATGTTTAATGATTAATTGAGCTGATAATTTGCTGTCTTTAATTAGTTAATTTAATTAACTCCTGAGAATATGTAGCTGATTAGTTGATGGTCCCATCTGCTGCCAGTCCTGGGTTGTTAAATATATGGGGCAAAGCCCACTGGATCTTCACGGTGCATCCTAATGTTTCCTTTAATGTTTAACATTAAAAACCCAACAAATGAATAAATAATTAGCTGCCATGATTTCATAAAATGTGTGTGTTGGCTATAGAAAAATCCCAAATGTTTGCAAAAACTGAGATACTGAAATGTCCAGAACTTTTCTAAATTTCACATTGATTTTTAAAGTTGATCTGTTCACTCAAAGATCAAGATCAAATTTATAAGAAGACATATTTGTAAAATGTAGTTGTAGTTGGATGTAGTTTCAGTCACTATTTTCTGACCATGGTTGAAAGTAAATAAGCTTTATTGTGAAATCATTCAAATGTAGTGTGAGTATAGAAGGAGAGGAATGCATTACCAATGAGTGACGAGATTAGGCAAAATTGAAGTACTTTATTTCATACTACTGTAATCAGTGTTATAGTTGTTTATGCAGTTTTCAGCAATTCTGCCTGTAAATGCAGAGGTAACATTTTTCATGTCTTTCAGTTCTAAGCTGAATGTAGTTGCAATGTTTCACCTGTCACTCATGGTCTTATTTTTATATCCTGCAGGTTCCGCCGGTCTGCTTCTCCACAGCAGAAGCAGAAGACCAATCGTTCACTGTCCCTGGAGAGGGAGAACGAGAGAACTAGACAGAGGGATGCACAACAAGTGAGAGAGAGGGTAAAGGAGCATGCACAGCCAAAAGATGTTCCCCAGCCCCACAGGTCCTCCTCATCCTCATCTTCCGCCAGCTCCTCCTCTTCCTCATCCTCCTCACCTTCCCCACCGCAAGAGACTAGGGACGCAAAAACACCAACAGAGAGGGATCAGAGGAAATATGGAGAGGAGGCCCAGCAACCAGACAGAGACCAGAAAAGTCGTTCCTCCTCCTCTCAGGGCCCCTCCAGAGACTCGTTCCATGCTCCGTCCTCAGGCAGGAGAGGGTCACAGTCCGACTTGCAGCACTCCGACTTGACCTCCAAAAGATGTCCACCTGGCCAATCAGACACCACACGGCTGTCACAGGGTCCGAGCAGAAAACAGTCACCACCTACAGCTCGTCAGCCACCTGAACAAGTAGTCAGGAAAGACACCGCTGTGAACGGGAATGAGGTGAATGCAAGCAAGAAAACCAACAAGAGCAGCAGCTCCAGTTCCTCTTCATCATCCTCCTCTTCGTCGTCATCCTCCTCCTCTTCTTCATCGTCGTCATCCTCAGACACCTCTGAGTCTGAAGCAGAGCAAGAAAAAGGGTGATTATTTAAGAGTATTTTAGTACATTTTAAACGGCTGCAGAACTCTCTACTAACTACGACGGTATTGTCCTCCTTCACAGGAAACCAGAGAACGTCATAAGCTCTTCATCCTCGTCATCTTCTGAAGATGAAAAGAAAACAAAGAAAAAAAGGTGATTTTTATTTTTGTTTTTGTTAAGGACCAGCCACTACCACATGGACATCATGTACCACTTAATGCCAATTATGTACTTCCTTTCTGTTTTTAAGATACCTTTTTTTTTTTTTTTTTTTTTTAAAGGTGCTTTTCTCAAAAACCCAAAGCCAGTAATTAGATTTTTTTATTATTAGATATTTTCAGGCTTAGCTCACAATCAGAACAACAGTGAATAATAATTAAAGCATGATCTGTTGTTTTTAAGTTTCATATTTGGAGTATTAATTGTCTGGTAATGTAAAAAAAAAAAAACTTTTTTTTTTTTTTAGTAATGATGACTTTTGTGTTCTGCCTGCAGCCCTGCGAGGCCTCGCCGGGTGCCGGCGGATTCACTGAGAGATTCCCGCTCACTCAGTTACTCTCCTCCCAGACACGTCAGAGCGGCGCAGCCCTCACCCAGCTGCAGGTCTGTGTACGCCGAATCGCCTACGAGTTACAGAGAAATAGAAGCATTGAGATCATAGATCTGAGTTTAACAAAAATTTTTACCAGAACTAAAAAGAAAAAATGAAATTTCCAGGATTTGTTATTCAAATAAATTTTATTCAAATAATGGAAGGATTTTATGTATTTATATTGTAAATAACTTAACATAACAGTGCGCACACCAAGGCTTTTTGTGTGTAAAATAGACCATGTCCACAGATAACAAAAGTAATATTGGTTAATTCTTCTTAAATATATGCATGGAAACATCATATCCAGAGGGCAGACTTTAAAAGCCTGATAGGTCAGACCCTCATTTGGAAGGATGTAGGGTCCTAAAAGGATCCGTAGCACCCCCATCCCCCCACCCCCCCATCCAAGGGGCGGAACCATTGGTGCGCCTCTTAACGGGACCGACTGTCTCCATTATATTGTAGCACCACACAAGAACCTTTGTCTGAAGACAAACGGCACAGCCAAAAAAACTACCGGAACGGCCACTAGTGGAAATGAGCCTTATGTGAACAACTTTTGAACCAGCTGGTGTCCAGGAAAACGAGTTATTTATCAACACCAGCTTTAACAGATTGAGATGCAAGAACTGATTTAGAATTACAGTCACAGACCAGGCTACCGTAAACTAAACAAAATGTATATAGATGTATATAAACAACAGTCAATGAAGTGTTTTGTCTGCCAAATCCAAATATTTAGAAGGATTTTTAACAGGGATGGCAACAGAATCAGCAGTGCAAGTCCAGTATGAAGGCGTTTCTAACTTCCTCGTCTTTTTGATTAGAAATTGCCTTTTGTGAATGCTGCCCTGATGCAGATTTTTGATGCCACCAGCAGTGCACAGTTTCCGTAAAGAAGCAGCCCACACAGAGCTTTTTTTTTTTTTTTTTTTTTTTTAAAACAGATGGATTTCTAATGCTGATCCAAAGTGAACTTTTAGGAATGATTATTGTGCGTCTTTCATTGTCAGGAGTGGCAGCAGACAGTCACCGAGCAGCAGACGAAGAAGATGAGCCAGCACTTTCAGATGCCTCACTTCTTCTTCTGTGTTGATTCAACTGCACAACATGGACTGCAGAGCCAGCGGTCAGTGGATTGTGACTCGCGCAGTCATCATCATTGTATTTTTTTGTAAGCAGTGATAATGCGAGGCTGCTGTTTCTTTTTATGAGCTGAGTAGGAATCCTTCACATACACAGTTAAACGTAACTCTTAACACTGCTTCTCTGTACTTGTACTGATTGTTGTGTTCTACCTGTAGATATGAGGTGTCAGTAATTTGGTTATTACCATGTAACGGATATCCGATTTCAGTGTAATGTGAACAGACAATGAAACGTGGTTGATTTTCTTTGTTAAAATGATTTCATCATAAAAATAAAAGGTAATTGTACATTTTATTTGCGTGGAATTTCTAAAGTTTTTCTCTGCATTGAAATGTCAAACTTGACTTTTAATTATGTACACCCATTGCTCTGCTGTTAAGCTAGGTTTTTTTTTTTTTTTTTTTTTTTTCCAATCTCATGTTGTTGGTTTTTGTCTGTAAAAGGCTTTATTTTATTTTCTTCTTTTATAAATAAAGGCTATCGGTTCACCACCTGTTTTGCAGCAAATGGCAAATTAAGAGACACAGTGGTCCACAAATACACAAATTACTTTATTTAGTTTGTCTTTCATAAACTAACCTAAACTAGATGTGGACTGATCAGCTACAGAAGATGATCCTTAAATCTTTTAAACTTTCTCCTATTTGCTTTAAAAACAAAGATGAAATAAATTATAAATATATTCTTGACAGATCAGATGTCTGCAAAGATATACCTGCAAAGCAATTTTAAGTTTGCTGGTGGTAGTTCTACATTTTTTTAGACTAATGTAAAAACACTATATGGCCAAAAGTATTGGCTCAAGATTCGTCATTCCAGAGAACGCGTCTCCACTGTGTCCAGTGGCGGCGTGCTTTACACCACTGCAGCCAACGCTTTGCATTGCACTAGATGTGTGGCGACAGTCTGCAGGCCGAAGTGCTTGGTTTTATACACCTCTGTCCATGGAAGTCATTGGAACACCTGATTCCGATTATTTGGATGGTTGAGCGAATACTTTTGGCAATATAGTGTATGTTTTAATATTTTCCTTAATTTGTCAGAGGACATAGGGTAAGATTAAGAGAATTATGTGGTGTGAAATGTAAATTTAACCAAATGTGACGC
Organism: Xenentodon cancila; assembly: GCA_014839995.1. Lineage (NCBI taxonomy): Eukaryota > Metazoa > Chordata > Actinopteri > Beloniformes > Belonidae > Xenentodon > Xenentodon cancila. The sequence continues at coordinate 3,419,858 of CM026214.1, read as the reverse complement.
AAAAGATCTTGTAGGTTTTCTTTAAAACAGGCTCACTGATTATATTGAATTTGTCTAAAAGTGGTTGAAACTGTCACTTCTTTTTAAAAACATGCAAACTAATGGAAACTCTTCAACCTGACTTTGTCCAGGCCTAAAGCTGTAACCCTAAAGCATCAAGGCTCAAATATACAACTCTATAGCCTATAAAAGCAGCATTTAGTATAAACTTAGTATTAAACGTTTGATAATATTTTCTATAGGGACTGAAAAAAGTAGGTTTATGAAATGTTATTGGACTAAAACTTTTATATCATAAAACCCAAACAGATTAAATCCTAATGTCTAATTACACACACATACTGCAGTGTTTTTAATATCACAAGAACGTTTCAGTTATACCCACCCATGTTGAAGAAGAAACCGGAGACGGATGAAGATGGGAGAGGATTCATGCAGTTACTCATCAGTAAGGACATCTGCTCCTCTGACCAAAAAGGAAGATTTAAGTTAACTGCAGCAGGAGATCAAGAAAAATGTCCCTTTTTTGTATGTAAAAGGTCAGACTGCACAAAGAATATCTGAGAATTTCAGCTCTAACATGAAGTCAATCTCTTCGGACTGAACATGAAAAGATAAAGACATAAAAAGAAAGTATCCTAACTGTGAAGCTGCACTATTCTCTTATTCTCTTTTTGTATTTTCTCTATGATTTAAAATTTTTAATGAAGCAACTTTTTGAATGAATTCAAGAGGAAAATGCCCTCAAAGTCCCAAACTAATGTTAAAAAAATGTAGCTTAAACCACAAAACCTCCCAAATGAAAATCTTGAACCGTTTGTTATAAAAGACTTTAACATCAGTCTGAGTTTTTAGTCATCGCACAGTTACTGCGATTACACACTTCAGTAACTGTCCTGCTGCCAGAAGTCAGTTGTCACAGTTTCCTTGAAACTTCAAGTTGAGGCAGCTGATACTCACATTGAATCATTTAATACATTATTAAATGATGACTTGATCATTTAATACAAGTCCACCAGCCTACATTTGAACAAAATAAACACTGATGAGAAATACTGCACCTACATTTCGACTATCTCTTTTTTAGTCTCTTTGTAGTTACCTATCTATAAATAATATTGATTTTTATTTTGTATTCATTATGGTAACTGTGAGCATTTTTGCAGTCATGCTATACCTTTTTGTGGTTAAGATATGTGCATGTCCTTTGCTTTTTCTTTTGTGTCCCCCACTGGTTATTCAATTGTAGTTTTTTTAACATTCCTTTTACATTCTTTTATTTGATTATGTGTTTTAGAGTAGCTACTTTTCATCTATTTATTAATTTACATTTTGTAGTGATTCTTTTGTTGCTGTAAATCTGAGCAGTGTCTCTAAGTTGCCCTCTAGTGTATCTTGTGTGTGTGATTCTTTTTGTTTATGTTTCCAAATTTTTAATTTATTTCTTCAAACTATTTTCAATCTTGAGGAATTAATTTTACATCATTTAATCATAAATTGAATTCTACACACCGTGGAGATATTACATTGAAATGTAATCAGTATGGAGGTTTCCCGGTCGGTCATAGCGGCCACACGGTACAGGAGTTTCCGTTAGCACATGAACGCAGCATCAGATGATGAGAGTGGGTCATCAGCAGCAGTCAGTCAGGTGTGGTCGGTCACCGCGGTGCGGAGACGGTCCGACCGGGTAAGTGGTCTCGTGAATTTGACGCAAGATAGACCTGCTTATGCCCTGAGCTTATAAACGGTTCCTGTCGCCCGAGCTCCAAGTCAACTCCACGATTAAAGTACGTATTTTATTTGTGTTATTTTAGTATGGCTTCTTTACGTGTGTCTACGGAGTTCTCCCGGCGGCTTGGCAGGCCAGATTCGGGCCCAAACACTCAGCAGCGGTACACTCAAACCAATTTAGATTAACGTTTTTAGAAATTGTTACACATTTTTGTTGTTTCTAGATAAACGGTTGCGGAATGTGTCATTTTTAAACTATGTACTAGTTAGTTTTTGTGCGTGGCTATAACCTACTCAACTACAACTTGTGACATTGGACAAGCATGTTCCGACCTGGAGGACGCGTTAACGGTCCAGTAAAGTCAAATAAAAGAGCTGATGGTTGAATTTCAGGGCGATTTAAGCGTTCAAGGGAGTTTGGCGTCAGAGCCAGATGGAGACATCACATTTTTGGGCCGTGTTGTAACAAAACCTAGTTATTTTTATTACTGTTCTGCTGCGTACACTAGACGAGTAACCGTTAAAGACGATAAAGCTCCGTCTCAGATTATCTTTATTTAATTTGAGGTTTTGGTTTTTCATGAAGCCAATATAAGCCGAACGAAAGATAATCTTCAGAAGAGTGTTAAAAGTCTATTTTTATCCACATAACCTGTAGTGTAATATACATTTACATTAAATTTAAGTTTTTGTGTCATTATTTTGCGGTACTCTCGCACCTTCGGCAGAACAGTAGGCTGGGGCTGCTTTTAGCCTCCGTTAGCATGGTCCCAGTCTTTCCTGTTTTTATGGAAAACTGTCGTAACATTAGCCAGCCAAGTTCCTCTATTTTACACAGCAATATGAATAGTCGGTTAAAAGGAGGACGTTTTACCTATTTAAGTAGAGCGTGAAATTTAAATAAGATTAATTTATTTTGGGAAACGCGCATTTGAAGTTATCGATCTTGTGGTTCTGGAGTCCGGAGGACGATTCTCTCATTTAATCTATTTAGTGCAATTATTTAACCATGTGGCAACCCAATCACAACACAACTTAGGCGTAATTTCGTGTAAAACATGGAAAATATCCTTTTAAAAGTAGCATACATTGATTTAAAAAAAAAAGTCCTGTTTTGGTTTTATCTTAAACCAAATCTCCAGGAGCAGTGGAGACAAAATGACTAGGCAGGATTCAAAAACCTTAACTTTAAAATGCAGCAAGCAAACAAGAATTTAATCTATGAGACAATACAGAAAGGTAAATGTCAAACAATAGGATATTAGAGGGGCGAAGAGATGTGAATGACTGAAAACATTATGTATATGTTAAGAATTATGACATGAATTATATATATATATATATATATATATATATATATATATATATATATATATATATATATATATATATATATATATATATATATATATATATATATATATATATATATATATATATATATATAAAAGAAACAAAACACTGATTTGGATCTCTTGTCACCATTTTCTCGAGTACAGTAGCTGTCCCAGCTAAATTATAGGATGAGGGGATAAAGCAGGGTGAGGAAGTTATATTTAGTGACTCAGCTGTTGTTTGAAGGGCTGCCAGGAAGGATAGGAGGAGGCCAGGCTGTATACACATCATGAAAAAGAAATTAAAAAAATCCCTGATAATCCTGTTGATGTGGCTGGCTCTAACCTCTGGTTTCCCCTGTGTCTTTGTTTAGCACCTTTGCATCCTGGACAGAAGAAGTGAGAGCCCTCTTTGTGACAAGAAACTGGGAACAGGTCGCTTTTCGCCCAACTGCTTGCGGAAGTGAAGTGAAATAAACTGATCAATTTAAAGGAACCTTCACTTAGCTGCAGTGGAAAAGAGGAACATCTCGGCTAATTTGACATTTCTAGAAAAAAGGGATAAAATTATGAGTTCAAAGTAGTAATCAATTTGACCCCTGCAACAACTACAAAATATCCCCATCATGGAGACTTGAAGAGCATGTCCTCGATGTGGGACTGCAACCACAGATGGGAGTGGATCCTGCATTGACAAAACTGGAAGTCCCCTGCAGCAGCGTCACTGGGTGTAACTGGAACTAAGGTGGAAGCATGCAGCCAGTCTTGGCACACAAGCATGAATCATAGATGCAGAGTTCTTCTAAAAAGGCCACGTGTTTTGCCTGTTGCTGCGGGTTTAGTTTTTTTTTTTTTTTTTTTTTCCGCTGAAACTAAAGAGGATGTTGTGAACATCTGAAGTGAAACCGTGGCACAAAGCCAAACATTAAACGCAGACGTTCAACTGGAAATGTCCTTCTGACCAGAGAATAATGCCTGTGATCCGTGGAGAAACTCTTCAGCCGCTCTCACCTGGTCATATCCAGAGGTGGAACTAAGCAAATACAAAACTGTATGTGCACGTGGAAAAAAGGGAGGTCCCCTCTTCCTATGAAACTGGTTTTACTGGGAAATTCAATAAGAGACCCTTCAAATGGCAGGGAAAGACTACAATCATCTCTTTAAGCTGCTCATCATTGGAGACTCCAGTTAGTATATTTGACTCATTTAAAACTAATCTTCTGTCAAAGTATGTTGTTTACATAATTCTGCTTTTGGACCCCTAATACGACTTATCTTTCAGTTTCCTTTCAATTAGACTGGAAACAGATCTTTAAAACAATCACTTTAGAAGTCAAGTTTTTTGATGAGCCTTTGCTTTTTTTTCCTTGGTGCCTGCTGTTTTGTCTCCTCTGCAGCACAGAGTGGGTGCAAGGTTGGTATGACCCTCAAAGAACATGCACACTGATTGGATTTTTTATTAGACCACTAGAAGTACATGCACAGTGTCAACATCACAATTATCAGGTTTATTCTTTTTGTCAAGATTTATTACAATAGTCTTTGATTTTGTGAGCAACAAACTGGTTTTTTACTAACCAAAAAAAAAAAATGTTTATACCAGTTAGTGTGTGATATTTTCCTCGTGTGAAAGAATAATTGGACTGCAAGTCATGGACAGGTCTGAGCTAGTGTCCTTGTGTTGACAGATGATCGAGGGATAATGTTAGACGGTGATAGACATCCCCTAGTATGTTTTGCTTCAGCTTGTTGCATAAAACCAAGATTTGTGAATATTTTAAGTTTTCCACTTCTCACATTCTCTAATTTGCTGCGGACCAATAGGACCAAATTTGAGAATCCACTCTCAGGTACACCTGATGTAGGTACACTCACCACTTTATCAGATGTACCTGATAAAGCAGCTGGTGACTGTAACTAAACTGCAAATGGTTTACTACTTTTAACATTTCTTGGTTCAATATTGTGCGAGAGGCAGCAGTCTAAACTTTGTGGAGAGTGAAGCAGATGACCGGTCTGGAGTCTGACTTCAGGGAGACTCGACCGGCTTCAGTCACTTGGTTGAGAGCTAAAGTTGAGGTTTTTGGCGTCATCGCTTGTCTGCTCGTCAACATGGTAACACAAAAACCAGGAAGGTTCATATCATGCGGCTTGGATTGTTGGAGCATGGACACTGGAGGAACCCCATGTTCCAGTTGAGTAGGCTGTTTCTAAAACGGCTCCACCACAGTTTGTAGGATGTCATTTGACCTGCAGCGCTGCCTCTTGTGACAGCTTACAGGGTTGATAAGTGGTAGGATGTAATAGTCGCTGGACGTAACTCCAATTCTCAGTTAGACATGTCTCATGTGTATTCAAAGATCCCAAAATATTGAATCACTCCTGAAGAGAAACGTAGAAGAAACGAGGGACAACTGAATCTCAGTTTTGCTCTTTTTGCTTTACATATATTATTGTTGTTGTTTATTAATAACAATAACTGGCTTTATCAGTCTGAGACGCTGTAGAGTGAACTCTGGGTTAATATCCGCAAACAAAAAAATAGTTGTTTTTGCAAGTAGCAGTGATGGAATTCAGCGGACACCAACTCTGCATGTGAGCATGGAGTTTTAAAGGAGAAACGGCTAAAACTAGTTTCAACATGCTTTGAATGTTCGTTACCGCTGTAGAACATCAAATGTTAGAGCTTTATCACATTATCACTGCTGTTACTTAAAAAAAAAAATGTTGGTACATGTGAAATCCTTTGAACTGATAACTAACAGTTCTGTTTTACGGTGTATGAATATTTTTACATTATGGTATTTTAACATTTGAATCTAAAGCTTAGAAACATACGATTCCTGGATTCTGCTCCTAAAAAAAAAAATCTTCTAATTTTAGACCTTTGAATTGATCCACTCAGTTGATGTCACATTAACAAGTTAATAACTATCATGTTCACCTCCCACACTAATGGCACATTTTTTAAATTTACCTGCGTAATTCTTGATTTAAGATTGATTCAAAGCACAAAATGTCACCATTAAAATCTTTCTAATGGTTTACAGTGAAATCCCAGCAGCAACAGTTCAGAAGTGTGTAGCAAGAGTTGTCTTTTCTGTGGTTTTTAGATGCAGTTTTAGATGCAGATTTCACACTAAACACAAAATTCAGTCTTTTTTTTTTTTTTTTGTGTATGTGTGTAAAATCCAAATATCAACATTAACAGTTTCTGGTTTGATCTGCCATTAATATCTATATAACTTTACTATTCAAATGAGGTAACGCTATATTAATTGTAAGAGGCTATTTAGGGTGGAAAACAATTGCTGATGACTTAAACATTGAACATGGAAATGGGTTTTACAGTTCTTACAAATGCAGAAGTGGTGTGAATGCTTTTAGTGGACAAAGGTTTCCCCTTAAGTGACTTCTGTTGGTCCTCAGTTTAATTGTGGGTCTTTAAAGTTAATCTAGTAGTGTTGAGATGTATGTGGACAGGCAGCGGTTCTGATCGTGGTCAGCACAAGCTTTCATCTGTGACTGGATTCAGCTGTTCTCATTTGTTTTAACCAACCACTTAAATGATCATTTATTCTAGGAAGTGGCTTCTCAAGCAGCTCCTAGATTCACTACTTAAGTAAAAATATAACTTTGAATTACAATCATTTTTTTGTCTCAGAACTAAATGTTGTTTTTTTTTTTTTTTTTTAAATTATTTTAAATGTACGGCACATTATCCTTTTGATTTAACTGTATGCTCCTGCTCTGCTTTGTCTGAACTTGTCCTGCATTAGTTGCCTGGAGTCCTCTCAGGTGATTTTTATGCAGATTATTTCGGTTTGCGGTCCTCAGGTTTGTTTTTTTTATGACACATTTAAAGCTGGTGTGAGTTGAGCCTTCACCTTTTTGTTTCCAGCTTTGTTTCACTTTCTCTTATCTTGCTTTCTCCCACGCATGTTTTACTGTAAGGATGAGGAGCGCGTCACTGAGCACGCCACGAGGCCTCAACTTTCTGGAAATAAACTTTAGACTTAACTGGTTTAACTCGCTCACTAATCTGATCTCCTTGATCTCTGTTCCTCCTACAGATGTGGGGAAAAGCAGCCTCCTGCTCCGCTTTGCAGACAACTCCTTCTCTGGTGAGTTGCTTCATAAGAACTGTCCTGACATGTCTGGAGCTTCACAATGGACCCGGCAGTGTGTATATAAAATTATAATAACTTGATTCAAACATCCTGATGTGGTGTCAGACATGTTATCACTTAATCCGGATCCAAACAAAAACATTTTTTACATTTACCTTGAAAGGTCTTGAATTCCTACAAATTGTATACAAGCCAAAACTACCTGTGTCCTTCATGACTACAGATCTATTTATCCTCTGCATCCTTACTGCAGTCACTACACAGAACGAACTGTGTGGCATTTTGGTTTGGTAAAATAATTTATCTGTTTGTGCCCTTCTGTCCTCGATCCTCCTGCTGTGGATCTGAGACCTGATCTCAGTGCAGCACCATAAGGGGCATCTTGACGACTAAAATGCATCTGGAGGAGAGAGTGAAGGCAACCCAGGACAGGAAAATCTCTGGCACAATATAAAAGGGTCATGACCCAAGTCCTGCTGTGGGTCAATTGAAAAGTAAACGAGGAAGTTATGAATGGCTGCGTACAAGAGAGGCCGTCACCCAGTAGTTTGTGAACTGTATTTTGATGGAGGTGGAGCTCGGGGAGTTATTGAAATCTGATTGGACAAACTGTAAGTTTTTAAGGACTAATCTGTTCAACCGTGGACAAAGTAAGGAATAAATGTTGCAGCTGTTCCTAAAAACTCTCAGCTTGAACTGATGATTTAATGTGACAGCTGTGAAAAAAGGATGCCAGATTTTTTTTTCTTCTTTCTTTGCATTCCATCACAGCTGGGAAGAACTAAACCGTGAGATGAGAAAAGGAAAAGAGGGGTAAAAGATGTACCCAAAACAGGCAGTGATGCAGTGGTTTTTGTTTTGTTTTGCAAACTTGCTGCTTCAGTAGTCTTGGATCTTTTTTTTTTTTTTTATTTGATGGGATACTGAAGAATATTTAAATGAGAAGCAGTCCAATTTCTGTATATCCCGCTGAATTTCAGTGTGTCTTGGTGTTTTTGGTGGAGGGAGGTGGCTTCCCTAACACCGGGCCGTTGTTCAGACTTATTCGCCTCACTGCACACAGATGCTTCCCACCCACCAGCTGCCATTGTTGAGCAAGCCGTGCACCGCTGTTGAAACGGCTCTTCAGTTGAATCCTCACAACGAAACGGTTGTGGGGCTTGGTGAACACTCTTGGACATCCTGACATGTTTCTCACTGTAGCTGAGCTTGAGGGGTCATCAGCCTTGACTGCTTTTCTTTGGTACTTCAACATGCTGATCAGAGAATTTCTGAAATTATATTAATGTTGTTCCAGGGTCAAAGTATAACCAAAATAGGATTTTCGTGATCAAGTAGACATTTATGCCAATTAATCTCAATATATATTTGATGACTTCACACAACAATCTAGAAACAACATAAGTCTGAAGCTGCAAAAAATGATGAAACACAATTTGCATTACTGCCAAAACGTTTTGGCCCCGGCCATAGAAGCAGCGAGATGAGAAACGATCTTTGTCTTCCCAGCCTTCACCAGCTGGGTTGGAATGACACTTAATATCTCAGACCCTGTGAGCAGACTGGAAGTGAGCAGAAGAAGGGTGTGAAGGGGTGAATGAGAGTGAGCGAGTCGGTTCTGATGAGGGGGTGCATCGACGAAAACAAGTGGAAGTCAGTCACTTTAGTTTGTATGGGTGGTGGTTGTCTAAACTTTTTGCGAAGCATATCCCCATCACATCTGTGAGTACTCATACCTTGTTCCAGATTATCAATTTGCTTTTATTACTTCAAGGAACAGAAAATAAAGGAGCCTATTCTGGTTAGAGTTCAGGCTTGTCTTTTCTGTAACTCATGAGGTTTGTGACGGTCAGTCGGTCTCTTTCAGGCAGCTACATCACCACTATCGGCGTGGACTTCAAGATCCGAACGGTGGACATCGATGGTGAGCGGGTCAAGCTGCAGATCTGGGACACAGCAGGGCAAGAGAGATTCAGAACCATCACCTCAACGTAATAAAGAACTTTGGGTTTTCTGCATGCCTAAACGCCGTCATGAGGTCCTAAGTTAATCACTCTTCTGTCGGTCCTGCAGGTACTACAGAAACACCCACGGTGTCATCATTGTTTACGATGTGACAAATCCAGAGTCGTTTGTAAATGTGAAGAGGTGGTTGAACGAAATATCCCAGAACTGTGACAACGTCTGCAAGATTCTGGGTGAGTTGGCTGCACTAACGGAGACACTTTCTGCAGCTTGGATGAGATGATCAGTATCACCTGTAACAACGAATTTGAACTTTGATCACACCTCTGACATGTGAAAGGCTTCACTTGATTACAGCTTATCTTGGTTATTCTGAAAACATTCAAACTTGTTAATACTGCAGGTGTTGCAGTACTTTCACTTCAAACCGTTTTTAAAGTGATGTAGTTTACACGAACAAGGTGATTACAGGAAGAAAACACACCTTTGGCTGCACTGCAGGAGTCAAGCAAGCATGGTATCAAACTCGTTTTCCTGCAGCTTTTTCACATTTTGATTTCAAAAGAAAAATGTGAAGCTTCCTGTTTTCCATTTGCTTAGTGAGTTGAATGTTAAATAGATCAGATAAAGGCTGTTTTCTTTCACCCAGGAGGAGTGCTGCTGCAGTGGAAACGGGTTAAAGTGTGTTTTTAACTTCTTTTCTCAGTGGGGAACAAGAATGATGACCCTGACAGGAAAAAGGTGGACACCCAGGACGCTATGCGTTTCGGGGAGACGGTGGGTGTCCGCGTCTTTGAGACGAGTGCCAAAGAGAACATAAATGTGGAAGAGGTGAGCGATGGCCCTAGACTTTTTAATGAAATCCTTTTCATCAGTCCTCTACTCCTCCATCACTATCGATATGGGATTACATGTTTAGTTTTTCAGTACTTCTAGTTTCCAGGAGATCTGAGCTGTGAACTACACTGTTGTGAAAACACTGAATAGTGTTAATCTTTTCTCTTTTCCATAACAACGCAGCAGCAGCTGAGGTTCTGGAGACATCGGCACATTTCCATGTACACAGGAACTCATCTGCAAACATGTTTACAACTTATAAATTAGAAACGATCAAGCATCTGTGTAAATTGATAATAAATGAGTGTTTGTCTCAAATCAGTCGAGACTTTGCGATTTTCATGTAAGATCGTTGATTACCTTGAATATTTGAAACGGCTTTGAGGAAGATGTCCAAACATTTATCCTCCATGATTTTACCAACAATAATGCAGCACTGAACTCTGCTGCTGTAGCGTCGTCACGTGAAGGATGAGATCACACGTCTGTAACAACTCTGCTGTTACTGTAAAGAAATTCAACGCTGACATTATCACGGCTAAACTATTGAAAAGGGATGTTTTTAGTTGACCATTCATTGCTATATTTATCTGGAACCCTGCAGCCACGTGAACTGAGATGAGAAACTGACCAGCGTTTCTTCTGTGCACAATGTGACACATGCATGTCTAAGTGGTCACTTTTTAATTATATCTGGCGCTTGTGTAACATCAAACAATATATCTGAAAAGCACCGCAATTGCTCCGTTAAATAGATGTCAGTTAGTGATTTTTTTTTTTTTTTTTTTTTTTTTTTTTTTTTAAGTTTTATTATTATTTTTTTTTAAACAAAATTTGAAATACTACTTCTGTTCCTAGTACAGTTGTCTAGATCAAGTTCCATTTGTCCAGAATCAGACAAGTAACTTACCGTAAATCATCGGACGATTTCGGTGCAGATTTGTGTAAATAACCACAAACTCTGGATTCTGGATTTCTCTTCAATCAGAATCGGTCATCACAGTAATCAAATGTTTTATATCGACTATTTACAACAGGGAAAAAGTTAAACATGAAAAATAATGTAATCAGATCCATGAAGTCTGTGTTAATCCTGATGATCTTTTGATATTGAGCTGTTTTTGTTTTTTTTTTCTTCTTCCACCTGTTTGTTCAGATGTTCATGGCCTTCACCCACATGGTGCTGCGGGCCAAGAAGCAGAGCCAGAACAGAGCTGAGAGGGAACGGGACCGGGAGAGGGACACCGTCAACATCAATGCCCAGAGAGACCGGGACCGCAGGAAGAGAGGGAAGAAATGCTGCTGAGACGCCAAAGCCACTCATCGCTACACAAAGAGCGTTCAGACGAGATGGGAACACTGTGCCTTAGGAGAAAAGTGTGAATGTGTGCAGTTACTGTTCACGGTGCAAACTGACTGAGGGATTCCTGTCCTCCAGCACTGCATGTAGCAACCTGAACAAGTTAAAGGACCATTCTGGTGTTTTCTCCTGCAGTCTGGTTCGGCGTCACGTAGCTCCAGATGGACTCGGGTCGCAGGTTTCAGGTTGTGGGGATACACTTGTCACAGAAGCTGGGCTTCATGCCAACATTTTCACTGTCTGGTCACGTTACTGTATGAGGTTTGTCACACACAATCAAACTGATCAGTGTTTGTGGTGGTATCAGGAGGACATGGAGATGGATGAGTGCTGGTCGCGCTGAAGTAGTTTTGCCTAAACTTATGACCCCACCATAGATCAGCAAATCTGTTAGACACAGTTTTAAATTCAGTCAGGCTTTGTAAGACATTTTAATTGAATTCAGATTAAGCCCCAAATACAACTGTCTCAGATTTGTTTAAAATCGTAAACGAGCCTGGTTTGTCAGGTTTTCCACTGGTCAGATTTATGAGGGGAAAAACAAAATAACTGCAGACTTCTGAAATGTTAGTGTTCTGTGCTGCTCACTAACATTGGTGTTACATTATTAGTTTCATAAATTAATCTGATTATTTTTCATTAATGTAACATTAAAGTTGTTAATCATAATCTCCACACAGGTTCATTCTTACAGGCTTCAGGCAGCACTTTCTAGGCTTTTCTGATGGTGTGTGTGTGTGTCGTATTCGATGTGATGTCTGCTCATTCTTGCAATATTTTAATGTTTCAACAGGAAAACATGTAAAAACACCAGAATGTTCCTTTAACTTTCATCTAGAGCCTGTTACATGTCTTAAAACTGAAAGTATTTAACCACTAAAAGGGAACTGTTGGATGCTAAATCAAAAGCTTACTGTGTGATAGTTCAGTCCAAACGTCCGTCTGCCTTGTTTCAGTCATGAGGCCAGTAATCGAAGACTACAGCGAGCTCAAAACGTCTGTCTTTTTATGTCAGTCAACTGCTTTGCAAATGTCTCAATCCAAATAAAGCAATAAATCCAGTGATTGTTTCTCTCCAAGTGCAACAAGGCTTGAAAACGGTCCTGTTTCTGTTCATGTCCATTCACACATTCGTGCCCCAGCTTCATCCTGTTCTGGGGGTCAGAAAATACTGAATCCCAGAGCAGATACTCCAGCAGAGATCCACAGACAATCGTGCACCTATACTAAAGATTCTGGTGGTGGTGGCTGAGGAACCCTCACTGCAGAACAGCTCAAACTGGGATTTGAACCTGATACCTTTGACCCAGGCCCTAGGGTGAGTTGATGAGTAATTAACAGACTTGGTGATCCATTAATTTGAATCAGGTGTGTAGGAGCAGGAAACTATGGTTCTCCACGCAACCATCCTCCTTGTGGGTAATTCAGTCAAATAAACCCAACATGCTTGTTTTTGGATTGTAGCAAGAAACCCGTTTAAGCAGAGCGAGCAGGTGGACTCCAGCTGGGATTTGAACCAGAAGCCTGCTGTGAAGCGACGGTCAAGTCAGACGAGCCAGTTTTATTCCAAATCATTTTAAAAACAAGTGGCACAACAAGATTCTTGAGTGAACACACCTGGACCGTGGAGATGCTTAACTGATTCTTCTGACGGAGGCGGTGAATGTTTCAGATTTACATCACAGACTTTGTGAAGCCTGGAGAGTTGAACTGTCATCCTTGGTGGTAATTAGGAGTCATTACGTGTGGAATTCAGTGCAAGTAGCCCACATGCTCTTTGGATGCTTTTGTTTTAGTCTGTAAAGTAAAAGTATTTTATTGTTGTGTAGCCTTGCGTTGTCCAGGTCATGGAGACCCTCAAAGGCTTGGAACAAGGTAAAGGGACTTCCTTGTCTTGGTTTTTGATGTTTCAAGGCATCGAGCTTTCTGGAAGGAAGATGAAACATCTTCAAGAACCAACAAAAGGAAGTCCCCTCACCTTAATTCAAGGTTGAGGGTTTGTTTTAGGTGAAAAGTATAAAAAAAAAAAAAACCCCACTGAATTTGATATAGTCAGAGGTCAAGTAGTGTAGCTGAACTTGCAGCCAACGTTTCCTTTTACAAACACTGAATTAAAGTCCTGGATCACATTCAAAGTAACAGATCTGATGGTCTCGCTGTTTATGTACAACTGGAACAACACTGACAAAAGGTTTAGAGAGCTTAAAAAAAACAAAAGCAACTTGCATGTTTCCATTTGGAAACAGCTTTTATACCAACTGAAGACTCTTGTACAGCGTTGCACCCTCACTGCAGACCGGATACCGGAGCCATTTTCATGTCACATTGGGGGAATGAGTCTTCGGTTTTCCACAATCTCTGCTTTCAGCAGATATTTTGTCAGTGAACATGCAGCATGAGGCATTTTCATGTTCGCTGTCTCGTTAAGTCTGCTGCACTGAAATCTTCCCAGTGTATGTCGACCTTCATCAGTTGGATTTCGGGAGTCTGTAGACGCCCGCGGACACCATCAGCTGATGCTCCCTGACCTTCCTCTGCAGGAAGGCCTCCAGCTCGTTGACGTCCATCTCTGTGACGACAGGCCCCGTAGCAACAAACATTCTCAGCATGGAGTGGATGCGGTCCAGCGTCATGCTGTCCAGGTTGGTGAGCATGGCCTGGATGTAGGCCCAGAACAGCTGCAGAGACACGGAGAGCCTTCAGATGAGCCACTGACTTCTACATCCAGAACTGAATGTTTGAGGGTGCAGATAAGCGCGCACACATCCACGTGCTCAGTAAATAACTAGACACCAGAGGGGAGGAGTATGCAGTATGTTTAGAGGAGCTCAGATCATCAGCTCCTCTACAAATTTAGATGCCTCTTAAGTGGCATTTTAAGAAAACTGATCATATTTCTATGGAATTACAAACGCAACACCTAATTCCAGGAGCTCTGTGTCTATTAAACAAGAATATTTGAGCACCATTTGTCAAACAAAACATTTTAATTCGAACAAACCGAAAAGAGGTGTTGGTTGCATCTCCAAAACAACTGAACTCACCTGCAGCTTCTCCTCCCTCTGCTCAGACTGGGTGGTGGTGTTGGAGTCCCTCTCCTCATCGCTGTCTATCAGCATCACGCCTCTCTCCACCTTCTCTTTGGAAGAGCCCGTCTCCACCACGTAGTAGCGGCCGCCCGCCTCCTCCCGCAGGACGCCATGCTGTTGCCACAGAGCCAACTTCCTATGCAACAGCTCCTTCGGGGCGCCGAGCTTTGCACTCAGCTCCTCCAGCGTCCAGGAGCCTGGTGAACGACAAAGACTGTTGTTCTGCAGGGAGGCACTTCCTGTAGCTACTGTCACTCCACTGATCAGACTCACTCAATGTTTCAGACATTTCACATCTATTTGGTAACTGAAACTCAAACTTGTAAGTCCTTAAATCAAATCGAAAATCAGTAAGAAACTTGGGTCTGAGGTGAGAGACGGTACTTTTATCCTGGAAGTGCAGGATGATGGCGGCGTGGATCGGGGAGACGGTGAGGTTGGTTAAGGTTCGATCTTCCAGCTCCACATCCAGAGTGACCGAGCCGAGATGAGGCTTCCAGCTCAGAGTCCTCATGGCCTGAAGTACGAAAAAGCAGAAGAAGACATTTGAGTTCATATGAGAGGCCAACGTTAACCTGCAGAAGTTTGAGCGTGACGTACGGACACAGATTTTATTCAGCAAAAGCGTCTAAAGTTAAAAAAAAAAAAAAAGGGGGGATGTTTCAGGGGCTTTTTCTTCTGACAGGACCCCACCTTCAGTTTCTCGTAGCGGTGAGTGTACGCCTCCATGGCCTGCATCACCACGGGGGGGAGCTCCAGCTTCTCCTCCTTCAGCGCAGGCCAGAACTCTGAGGATAAGATGATGGCCGACAGCGACAGCGGCGGCTGCTCCTCCTCCTTCAGCCGCGACTCCTCCTCACGGATGTTGCTGTTGAGCCTGCGTGAGTCTGCCATGTCCTGCACATGGACACCGAAACTTTAATACAACTGTCCTGGTAATGCAGACGAACTCTTCACCTCCTAACAGCTAAAGTCAAGATGATCAGCGCCGTGTCTGAATACCTTCAGCATGACCTCACAATAGTGCATGTGAGACTCGCCGAACCGCAGCTTCAGCAGCTCCACGTTACGAATTTCCCTGAAACGAATCAGTCAAAAAGTCCAGTAAAACATTTAACTCGAAGGTTCTGGAAGTAGATGGTTGAAAGTTACTGTAGCCACGCGTTCAGCGCCACAAACAAAGTGTGGTAACCGTAACGTTGCAGCGCCGCTGGCTTCTCGTTGAGTCGTACCTGGCGGTGTTGTAGTTGAGTTGGTGCAGCAGCCTGTCAGCCAGCACAGCTCTGTACTCGTCTATGAAGATGTCCTTGCTGCCGTAAATGCTGACCAGCAGGCTGATGATGTCAGATGAACGCCGCTTCGAGCCCAGTTTATCTGACAAACACGAAGACGTAAGAAATAAATTGGCACCCCTTAATTAACTCGCATAAGAAACCTGCAGCACCGTGAACGATGCAGGTACTGACCGGGCACCGAGTCGGTCGGGTCGGGAGTCCAGTCCTCTGGGTCGTTGCTTTCGTCATCACTGTCCTGCATCTCCAGAGTCACGGGGTCTCCCCTGGACAGCTCCGAGGCCAAGTCGGTGCAGCCGTCTGCGTCTCCGGTCAGCCCAGCAACGATCTGCCTCACCGTGTCCTCCCGAGTCCTGCAACAATCAAAAAAAAACAAAAAACATGGCGGTCGCTGAGTTCCCTCCTTCCACCGAGTCCAGACTGCTCTTTCAGCAGACATTCAAGGCTTCCTGATGATGTTTTAGTGACTGTTGAGACTGTGAAGCTTCTTAGTTTAACGTGATTAAAATGTTCTTTGTGCATCAAATTCGTATTAACCAATAAAAGCAGGTCAAAGACAAACACACCACATGAATCTGCTAAAGCATTTAACATATATCCCACTAAATGTGCAGAAGATTACTTCCATTAAACAACAAAACATTGTCTAGTTCATTAAAATGTTTACTGGACAGTCCGTGAACAGCTAAATGTGCATCTTGGCTGTTTTTATTTCTCTTTTCCCACGGAAAACCCTGCAGCCTCCAGTTTCTCGCCTTCACATTAGAATCAGAGACAGACCGACCCACCTGAGGTACTTTCTGATTGGCTGGCAGGCGACCTGCAGGATGACCATGGACGGGTCGAGCTCTCTGAGGGCTTTGATCGCAGAGATGTAAACTGTGAGGATGTCAGACGTGTGGACACCTGCGCAAAGAGATTTAAATCTACATTGTTTCATTAAATAAAAAAAAAAAACCTGACAGTTGATGTAGTTTGCTGGAAAATCAGTGATGACATTTTGCGCCGCCGTGAGGGACAAAAATGGGCAGGAGCACTGGCACACTGAAGTTACGTCAGAAATTTTCTTTTGCCTTATTTTTTTCCCCCACAGGAGTGTAATGAAACTAAAATTTTACAGCAGAGAATATAAATGAAATTCTTTTGCTGTGTTAACATACACATTCAAATTTCATCCAAAAGATGTCATCAAATGTGAAGTTCACCTTCTACCTGCTTCTAAGCCCTGATGAGACGGTTCACGTTCACAACGACAAGTGTCTTCAAAAGGACTTTCATGTGAAGACGACGACCCTCAGAACCCGCTCACGTTGTTGTATAAACAGTAACTGACACGCTGGTGACATCCCGCCCCGACTACGCCCACCAGTCTTAAACGCCGAGTTTAATTGGCAACGCTGACGGTGTTAGAGGCAAAATGCCTCATAAATTCGAGCATGTCCTCTCACGAGTGTTTGGTTTACGTATCCAGTAACTGACCCGGGTGCAGCAGACGGCTTTCGAAGGCAGATTTGAGCGACGTGAGGAGCTGCTGTCGCTGGTTGGTTCTTTCCAGACAAAACTTCAGATCCTCAATAGCAGCTTTAGATTCTGGGAAATCTGGAAGAGAGTTAAAAATGTCAGGTGGAAGAAGTTTAAAAAAGTGAAACCTGCGCCGCTCACAACCCTGACGGACCTGGAAACTCATGATCATAAAGTGTAACAGATGAGTCAGACCCACTTTATTGACATTTTACTCTGTTACCATCCAGGTTGGCTTTAACAAAAGAGGCAGCTAAATTCAATAAACAATAAAACACTTTTTCTGGTTTTACACTTTCTTGCTACCAGATAATTAACAAAAAAGGTTTGTGGCAGCAAATACTGGACAAGTTTATTCTCCAGAAACAACAGATCAGTCATGTGATCATACAAGTAACGTGTCAACAGTGTGGGAACTATTACAAAATTAACTTTTCCATCCATCCAAAGTGCATCAATGCCTTAAAACAAACAAACACACAGGAAGCACGCTTAAAAACTTTTGTCTAGCGCACAAAATCCCTTTTGGTGAAGCATTCAACTGTCCAACTAGATAAATAAATAGATCTAAAGACACCAAACACTTTGTTTTTTGTGAAACTCTCACCTCTGATGATGCTGAAGAGCTCTTCAATCCTCATGTTGACGTAGATCCTGCAGAAGAACTGATGCATGTGGCATCTCCACTGCTTCATGACGGTGCTGGCAGGCTGGACAGCAGGACCACTGGGAGCACTGGGCGCCAGCGGGATCAATGAGTCCCCATCTGCTTCACTGGCAAACACTTTACTCAGCCAGCCGAGCACCAGCTCCAACCACTGCTCACAGAAACACGCACACTCTCGGTGAGCGGCCCATAAAAGGCGAGACTTGCAGCTGGATGACGTGCAGGCGGTTTTACCTCCTGAAACTCCAGCAGGAAGGAGCGCTCGTACTCGCCCCGGCAGTGCTGCTCCATCCGCTGCTCAATGAGCTTGTGGAGAATGGAGGTGACGGCCTCGGAGCTGACCCACTCCAGCAGCTGCAGTTTCGATCTACAAACAGCAATGTGGATTTACAGTTTTGTTAAATACTAAAACAGCTTATTCTTTTATAAGTTACAAGTGGTGCCACTAACAGAATGTGGCTGAGGTCCTGCAGCTGTTTCAGGGCCTCCTGACACCAGCACCGCTGTGTCGGGACCCCACAGCCCGGACAGGCCCCTCCCTCAGGGCCATCTGGAGCCTCAGCCGCATCTTCACTGTCTCCTTCCTGGTTCATGTAGACCGAGAAAGTCCTGCTGTAAAACTCCAGCGCTCGCTCCTGGAGGATGGGAGCTGGGGAGAAAAGCAGGAGGGCCCTGATGGTGGTGAAGGCCCGCTCCTTGAGGGCCTTTGGCCCAGGGCCGCAGAGACCACTGCGACCCTCGTCCTGCCACGCCCCCAGCTTCTCCAAACCATCTGAGAAGAAAGAGGAGATGTTAGATAGTGGCAGATTTTAACACGAGTGAAGCTTTATACTTTGTTTCTTCTACTTGCTCAGAAAAGGTTCCAGCCGGTCCAGCAGAGTCCTGAAGGCAGTGAGGAGAACCAGCGTCCTGTCCTGCTCCTCCAGCTCATTTTCTGGCCGTTTCAGTCCAGACCAGAACTCTGGAGCCACTGAGGACGAGAGATACATCTGCAAGGTCTCCAGCAGCCAGACACCAAGTAGCTGGCCTAGACCATGTCTGCACAGCAGGGACAGGCACTCCGAGAGCTCCTGCTCCGACACCGAGCAGCCGGGAGACACCTACACATGGACCCAAGCAGACGGTTACTGCTCATCCACGTTGCATCTTTTACATTTAAATTGTTGCTTTGTCATAATTTTTTTAAATCATTTCTTCAAAGTCATTTTGCTTTCCATTGCTTTTTGTTTTTTTAATCTCTTTTTTCCCTCCAAGTTCAAGTGCATTCATCATAATTGTGTTTCCCAGTTTGCACATCTTTCTGGCTTTTTCTTCTAAATATCTCCTGAGGGATCAACAAAGTAGCCTTATCTCAAGCTCACTATCATCTATCTTTAAATGGTTGATTTCACTTCTTTTGTTCCATTTTCATGCGTTTGTGCGTTACTGGCTGATTTGCGGCCTTTAGGAATTATAACTTTGATTTTGGGCCTTTGTGGATTTTTATTAAGACACTTCAACTCAGTTTAGCTGATAACTAAAAGCATGCTTCACTATAACAGTACCACGAAACAAAGAGACAACAGCAGATGTACGCCGAATAGGACACAATATTCCGGTTTATGAGAAAACCTCTGGATTTTATGGATCACTGGTACTGAAAACTTGCTAGAACCAAAAATGTGTTAAATCGTTAAACATTTCAATGGAGTTTAGCGACAGTGCTCCTCTTCCTGCGAGCGCGCGGGTCGGTCCGGGGATAAAACCCACTCACCAGAGCTCTAGAGGCGGTTTCCCACGCATCCGCAATCCCGTGAATCGGGCCGGATCTGGACGTTCCCACGGAGTCCGAGTCCATCATCTCGTCCATTTTCGGAGACTTTTTTCCACCATAAACGAACCAGCTTGTCCAAATTCAACATTTAAGATTCGGCTGGTTCTGGCGTGTTACGAGTCCCACAATCATATGTGCAAGCACGCATTGTGTGAAAGTAAAGGCTGTTTAAATACTTTCTCAAATCAGTCAGGATTCTGTAAAGGATTTAAAATAAAAAACAGCGGGTTTACTTCAACTTCTTATTCTTCTTCTTCTTGCTTTCGTCGTCGTTCTTCTACTTCTTCTAATAAGGTTTTTATTCTAAAAGGTAACGTGCTGCCCCCTACAGCCAATGACGAGCACGGTATCGCCTCGTAGATGTGTTTGATTTGATGTTAACAAGAAGTTTATTTATTTTTTTCTTTTTGTTGGGTTAATGCGTTTCACAATAATATTTTAGCTGCTTTATATCTAATAAGTAATATAATCAATAACTAATAATTTGTATGTATTACACAATGATACAATCTTTAACGCTCTCACGTTGTCAGGATTGGGAACCGTAATGTACGTTGACAGCATGCACAACTAATCTTTTATTTATTTTAGCTACACAAAATCTGCTTAAATCGGTATATTGATTGCTATTACTTTGGTTTTACTTGTACAGATTGTAAAAGTGTTTCTTGTGTTCTTTTAAGCAGCGCATGTGAAACATTTTCAGTATGTGAATGTAAAAATCATCTCGCCCAATCCTGCCCTCTGGCGGTCATATTTAGTAAGAACAACCAGACGGTGCAAGCGTTAAACGTTACACTGTCCGCAACTTATGAGATTATAAAACACACACCACACACACACACACACACACACACACACACACACACACACACACACATATATATATATATATATATATATATATATATATATATATATATATATATATATAGATATATATATATATATATATATATATATATATATATATATATATATATATATATATATATTGCCAGTAAAAAAACGATTTTGTTCTGAAGGTTTTGAATAAATTAAATATATTACACTGGTTGATATTTATTTTCCTTACATCTAGAATTTGCTGTGTTTTTGAGTCAAATTGGAAACTGTTTGTTAGTTCATCGTATTTTGTGAATAGTTATGAAATCACACATGTTCAACTCACCGTTGGTTTGATACGTGTAACTTTCAAAGTCCTGGTATTTTGGAAATGTTCTGTTTGACATCATGAATGTAAGCTGTTTTGCACAATCATATTAATTGCTGCCCTCTAGTGGCCATAGTTGGTAATTACATCTGCATGATAAAAAAAATCTTTGTCATTTAATTAAATCAAAATAATGCAAAAGTATAATAGTTTTCAAAAGGACAATCTCTAAAAAGAGGACGTGGATGCGGTTATTATCCACCTGGTTCTAAATTAAGCTTCCGAATAAAGTATACATATAGTTATACGTTTGGAATGATACGATTGAACAGTTTTTATTGTCCAGTGTTCAGACTGAACATTTTATTTGAATGGAACGCTTTAACAAAACCTTTATTTTGGAGGTCTGCGTGCTTACGCCACATCCGCTAAGCAGCAGCTGGGAGCAGAAACATCATGATGGCAGCGGAGAGCGAGTGAGTTTGTTAACAACATTGGTTAAATTCTCCTCCTATGTCCTTGAAATTGACATGGCATACTTTGAATTTCCTTCCCACACAATCCACCAGTTCAAAGCCTCTGTGCTCGGAATGAAACCTGATTAAATTCAGAACCTCCGACAGTAAACAGACGGGGTGCTAACAGGCTAAGCTAGTATGTATCTGCGATTATAAAACTATCAAGTTTAAACGGAGTTTGTTTGTGTGTTTTGTTTCTTCCTTCCCAGCGGCGTGCAGTCCGAGATCGAGGTGCTGCAGTCCATCTACCTGGATGAGCTGCAGGTGGACAGGAAACGAGACGGGTGAGGCAACAGCCGGACTGTCGGAGCCGCGGGCGGAGCTTTGACTGGACGTCGGTCCGGAGAAACGCGGCGGCTCCGTTTCCGCAGCAAACACGTACACGCGGCTCGGACACGCAAAGAGACCCCTAATGGTTCACGAAACAACATTACAGAGAACAGTGTCTGGTTTCATTTTGTCCTATTGAATGTGTCATCTTAAACATGTCAAACATGTTAAACACGATGGGGATAACTGGCAGGTCCTAAACATTTATAAACCCTTCAGCTCTGGATTTCACTTATTTTAAAATGTATGTTGGAATCTCGCATTATGTCTCTTATATGTTCAGATTCAGAGCTTCACATTTGAGAAGCTGTAACTCAAAGGAGATTTTTCATGCTAAAATGACCATTTCTATATTATTTTAGGCCACTGTGATTAGTTTTAGGAAGCGTTGTCTAGCTGCTGCAGTTTTCTGGACCTAATATCTGCCAAAACGAGCCAGGATGTTGTTGGACGCGTCCTCATCCTGGTCGTCTTATGCAACGACTGCACGTCGCTTTACACTCTGTCCCAAATCACAATGAAGCTGGTGACAGAGCTGCGTGGGACGTCGCACAGCTGACAAAGATACGCCACAGTTTAATGATGGAAGGAAAAAAAGTCCTTTTGTCTCAGCAACAGCAGAATAAATGAGGTGGTATTAAACACAGTCTTTAAGGAGTTTCATCTTCAGAGTATTTCAAACTACATTTCTGGGTATTGACTAGGATTCATTCATAATCAATATGTTTTGTATACAATCGGCTTATTTCACTCGGTCTAAATTCTCAAAACAGTTTCTGAAATGTGCGGTTTTACACATCAACAGCTGGTGTGAAATTCTGTGACATTTTAGTTGAAAATTCACAGAAAAAAGACATTTGTACTGCTTGTTGGACAGACGGTCTTCAGACTCTGAAGACTCGAGCGTCCTTCCTCGTCGCTGTTCCTCGTCTGTTACTAAGACTGTGGTGTTATTGTTCCAGGGCCTGGGAGGTGAGCCTGGTTCTGTACCCGTCCACAGGAGAGGACTCCGTCTCTCAGTTTGTCCGACTCACTCTGACTTTGACCCTGGATCAGCAGGTAGGCCGCTCATTATCTCGTCCTACTCTGACTCATTTACAGCGTTGTTCTGTTTAAAAACAACAAAGATTATGATAATTTAAATCATTCGCTCATCAGACAGATGTGTGAGGCTGTGGTTCTATGGGAAAAGCACGTAGACATCAGAATCACCTGCTGACCCATCTCAACAGAGAAGAAAGCTTTCTTCTGTTGCCTGACGTCTGCAGCGGCTCTTCTTTTACCCGACCGTGTCTGTGGCGTTCATATTTTATTGTCGACCCTGTCTTCTGGTGGCCACCCCCCCATCTGTCTCATCCCTTGTTCAGACCCGGCAATAAAACGTGTTTTAGGAAATCTGATCATGAGGTCCAAACACTTGGGACACGTGTCCATGCTGTCTTTGTGAACGTGAACGGATTCTGGGACAGTTTAAACGCCATCGGCTTAAGCGATGACTCTTTTGATTTTGCATGTTAATTACTGCAATAACTCTTTCTCATTCAGTTTCCTCTTTTGTGTTTTTAGTGGATCTTTCCCTCTATTTTATACACCCCAGTATTCATTTTACAAATCGTTTGCTATATAGTTGTATAGAAAAGAGGGAAAAAACTAATTGGAATAACTCTTCAGTTAAACTTCAGTTTCACGTTTTTGATCAATGATTTCACTTTATCTTTTGGAATTTTCTCTTTTCTTTTTTTAAACTTTTCAATTGTGAAAACAACTGCAATATGTAAATTCTGGTAAATCCCCTACATAACAGAAACCCCTTTTTAGAAGATGTTCTGGAAAAACGTTGAGAAAAGCAGGTATTTATAATATTAATTTTAATTAAGTCAGTTTTTGTACATTTATTTTTCTCTTCTGTATGTTCAGTATCCCGCGTCCTCTCCCGCCATCTCCATTCACAACCCCCGTGGACTTTCTGATGATAAACTTAAGAGGTAATAAATCAAATTATTTATGAGCATCACTGCAAAGTTCGAATTTTGACTTTAAAATCTTAGAATTATGAATCTGCTTTCACGCAGCGTCCAGAAGTGTCTTCAGACGGAGGCTCAGTCCTGTCTCGGTTCACCGGTGTTGTACCAGCTCATTGAGGTCAGTATGTAAAGCGTTTATTTTCTTTTGATTATTGAAAAGCATATGTCAATTTCTTTTCACCAGTTTTCTTTTTTTTTTTAAGTTGTCCATTTTTTTCTGCAGAAAGCGAAAGAAATCCTGACTGAAAGCAATATTCCACATGGAAACTGTGTCATCTGCCTTTATGGTTTTAAAGTAAGTTTCTTTTGTTTGTTTCCCCACTTTAGTCCATATTGTAAGAACTTTGTTTGACGTTGGATGGTTCAGCAGCCTGCTCTCAATGATTAGCACTTATTCAAAAACTCTGTCCAGTGAAGTTGTTTTAGTCGTTTGTGTCTCTGGGTGTCAGGCGGGAGAGACGTTCACCAAGACGAGCTGCTATCACTACTTCCACTCGCACTGCCTCGGCCGCTACGTTTGCCACTCGGAGAGGGAGCTCCAGCAAAGGGAGAAGGAGCTGCAGGAGGACAAGACCAGAGACGGAGCGGAGCATCAGGTCTCATATCTGCAGCTCTAGAGACAAGTGATCAGTTCAACCAAACGCGTCCTGAATCCCCGTTTTGATCCTCTGACAGGAGCTGACTGTGGTGTGTCCGGTATGCAGAGAGCCGCTGACGTACCACATTGATCAACTCCTGTCGTCTCCGGCACCCCAGCTGCCCGAGGTAAACCCGCTGATTCAACATGAAGACCTCCAGCAGCAGAAGTCAGAACACTAACGGCCTCTGTGGTTTATCTCTCAGCTCGACGAGGCGGCAATCGGTTCAGACTTTCAGCAGAAGTGGTGTGAACTCCAGAAGGTTCTGGAAAAACAGAGGGCTAAAGGTGGGATCATTGACCCCGAGGTGGAATCAAATCGGTTTCTCATCCACATCAACGAGGTAAGAATGAGTTGAGTGATGATAGCGCTGCGGTCATGTAGGATCCAACCATGCAATTAACTCAAGACACAAGTAAAACGCAATGAACTGTTGTATTTAATCTGAATATACTGGATTTTTACAACACTTTGATTAAACGGTTGTGTTGATGAGAGGCCAGGTTAGTTGGAGCAGTGCGAGGCTTCAGCGAGGTGCTGGTACGAGAAACCTCTGACATTTGAGAGATCATCAAACTGTGGAAACATTGGTGGTTGATTTAACTTGAGTCTTTCACACCTGGGAAAAAAACAATTTAAAAACAAAGTATGTTCTGCTCTGCTGCAGTAGATGGCAACTGTTAGGTCATACAAGTCGGTGTGTGTGCGTGTGCACGTCAGGGAAACGCAACATTTCCTACTAACAATAAACACGTCCCGTATGACTGCTGGGTTCACATGAGACTGAAAGGTAAAAAAACCATCAGTCAGCGTTTATGACGCGATAACGATTAAGCTGCATTTCTACACTGGGCAGGACACGACTTCCACTTAGATTCTAGTAATGAAGTAATTAATTCTTACGACAACAGTAAGACCAGCGGTCACCAGACCCCCCTCAGTCGTCTCCTCCTGACCATAACACACGTTTACCACAACATGCTGCTAAAACACAGCTGGGCTTCTTTCTGCACAGGAGGAGAAAAATGCAAAGAATCATAATTTACATTTATTATACATTTGCAGTATTTTACAACTGTGAAATCAGTTTATGAGAGAGAATGTACAATTATAATTAATAACGTAATTGTTAAATGTTTGCCTCAGTTGTAGATCAGCAGTAGTTTTAACATCTTTCATCACATGTAAGTCAAAGAGTTTCCTCCACGATGTTTTGACTTTGCTGATCATATATTATGAGGAGCTGCAGGGTAAGAATCCAGATACTCCAGATCACCTACTCAGACTTACAACGATCAGGTCTTTTTTTTTTTTTTTTTTTATTGTCACAACGACCGAGTTTTGCTTGTACTCTGCTGTTCACATTAGATCATCAAACTTGTGTTTCAGACTCCACCTGTTGTTGAAAACGGAAACCCGGAGGCTGATTTCTCTCCTGGGCCGCTGACATCAGCCTCCCTCCTTGAAACTTGTGCCAGAGCGGATCAGTTTGCTACCGGGACGTCCCACTGCAGAGGCGTTGAGGGCCAGATGCGTCAAAACCAGATCAGGGGTCCAAGAAGAGGAGGAGGCAAGTCCAGACCCCAGCACGGGAGAGCTGTCGCCATCCCAGAGCAGCTACAAAAACTTTCTCTGTCCTCGGACTACATGGAAGAATCAAACAAAGGTCAGAGCAATCACGACCGGCAGATTCACAGAAACCCGGAGTCATTCTGGTCCAGGACAGGCAGGGAGGATTCTGCAGTCCAACAAGACGTTCAGGTTTCTCCAGACCATCAGGCCATACGCCAACCAGTGTTGGGAACTGACTTACCAAAAGGCGTCCGCAGCCATCGCGGAAGAAAAAGGGCCCCTCACCAACCTGCTGCACATGCCGGGGCCTCTGGACCCGCATGGCACCACTGTGATGGTCAGGCCTCGAGAAGCAGGGGAGGTGGACCTCGCCAGGGTCATGGCAGGAGCTTCCAGAGGAAGGTGGTGGAGAGGGGGAGGGAGGAGGTGCTATGACAAAAGGCAACATGGTGGATGAACAAATGCGCGTGTGCCTCCGTTACCAGTTTGCATCGACTGAAGTCCTGCGGTAGAAGCGACGGTGACCCGCGCCTCCTGACCCGTACGCTGCTGTTGTCCCAGTGTCCGCTACGCACTTTCATACGCACTACAACTCGCCACAGATGGTCGTTGCTTTTTATTGTGATGCTATTTGACTTGAAAAAAGTACAAATTAAAATTTTCTCTGGAAGTTGGTGTGTTACAGAGTGGGTCTGTATTTCCATTCTAACTGGACCTTTTAAATTATGTGTAGATCGTGATTAACAACAACACTTTTAATTTAAAATGGTGAAACACTACTGTAGATCTTATCTTAAACTAAAACAGAAGATTGAAACCACAAAGTACTGCAAGTATAATTCTAATGTACTTTTATGTTCTCTAAGTACATCAATTTTAAGCATCTATTCTTCTAATACCCTTTTACAAGTTTATATAAACACAGATTTTAAACATTTAATAACCTTATTAGATATAAAGTTAAGTCATGTACATGTCAGAATTACCTATTTATGATATCTATAAAGAGAAACGTCATTCTTATAATTTACAAATGAGGAATCCAGGAAGTCCTATGTCTGTGACATCATTTAAACAGTCATAACGCTCTTATTTACTGCAGTTGACAGACTAACAACCCTTCTGTGTCAGTGGAAGCTGAACTTCAGTCCACCACGACCTGCAACCACTTTGACAAGTTCTTCACAGACAAAATCCAAAATATTGGACACGGACGGAGTTGGTCCGTCAACGGCAGGTTCAGGATGTGTACGTTCGGTACGTACCGGTCTAAACACCATGATGCAGTCTTCCCCATTAACAGCAAAGCCTGGTTGATCTTACGTCAACTGAACTCCTCCACTTGCTGTTTAGACATGCCGCCAACAGGTTCTTTCAAAAAGGTCTCAAATACTTTGGAGTCAGACCTGTCACAGATCATGGACTTGTCTTTAATGTCACGTGTGTTTCCAGAACCACTAAAAACAGACCCCTCAGGTCATCTGGTTCCGCTTTTTTATCAGTTCCCAGAGTCAGAACCAGACATGGAGAAGCTTCCTTCAGCTTCTATGCTCCACATGTCTGGAATAAAGTTCCAGAAAGCCTCTGCAGAATTTAGTTTTTATATAAACAGTGTATAAAATCTTAAAACTTCACAATAGTCACAGTGTTACTTTGACCCACAATTTTTCTTATTTTATAAATGTACAGAAATGTTAACTGTGTCTTAGTTTAAGCATTTTGAACAAGTCACAATCATGAAATGTCAGTTGACAATAGGGTAATATACAATGAATTATTAATGGAATAATTAAGTATGTAGTTATCAAAAACGTGTTCTACATCCCAGTCTTCCATATTTCAGAAAGAGAGCGAGAAGGGATTGATGGGAAATGTAGTTGTTCATTGAAGACCATATCCTGGTCCACACTAGGTGGCGCAAAAGCGCACCGTTTTGTTGTTTGCCAACCGCCACCAAATTAGAAGAAGAACATAAACACCTAGATAGGCGTATGTTACGGTTGACTCCATCTTGCGAAGTTTGTTTTCTTTTGTATTTATTTATTTTTTCTCCTCAAAAGGCACTGCCCTGCGGTTAAGCTGTAGTAGTGCGGTAACGGAACAGGCATGACGGGCGTGAACGCGTTTCACAAGAGCTACAGTAACAACAAGGACTCTGACAACAGAATGGACGTCGACATGGACTCCAGTCGTGCCGGGAGTGAGCGCGGAGACCTGGACGGGGGCATCCCGGCCGCTTGCTCCTCCAACGG
This sequence comes from Xenentodon cancila, assembly GCA_014839995.1. NCBI lineage: Eukaryota > Metazoa > Chordata > Actinopteri > Beloniformes > Belonidae > Xenentodon > Xenentodon cancila. The sequence continues at coordinate 3,391,629 of CM026214.1, read as the reverse complement.
CAGCGGCGGGGAGGAGGACGACACGGAGGCCCTGGGCCGGCCCAGAGAAGCCGGCGGCTCAAGTAATCATCACACTCCGGACGGAGGAGCGGGACACGGCGGCGGCAGGGAGCAGGAGGTGTCGGTGGAGATTGGAGAGACGTATTTGTGTCAAAGAGCCGACAAGACGTGGCGTAAGTGGAAATATTGACTCGCCACCCTGTTTAAAGAGTACTAAATACTGAAAACATCGTTTTCATAATAAGTAAAGACAAGCACTTAATGCGTTAATAATTGCTATTAATGCCTGAGCTGGTTTTGACGGAGCTTTCTAGAAAGTTCTGCTTAAATGCTGCACCCCAACGACACAACAGTAGAAACACCGTTTAGATGACATGTGAGACATTTAAATGAAAAACAGCTTCAATGCATACTGAGTAACTGTTATTGTGATTAAACTAAACCGTTTTGCTCACTTTTCAGACACGGCAGAGGTGATTCAGTCCCGGCTGAATGAGCAGGAGGGCAGGGAGGAATTCTACGTTCACTATGTGGGATGTGAGTACAAAAACTCACCCATATTCACCTTCCTCACCCCTTCACCTGTCGGGTTAGAAATGATTATTGTTTTGGTGTTCAGTTAACAGACGCCTGGATGAATGGGTGGGTAAGTCCCGCCTGGCTCTCACCAAGACTGTGAAAGACGCAGTGAGAAAGAGCACCGAGGTCGGCGGTGTTGGTGATCTGGGTGACCAGCCTGAGAGGAAGATCACCCGCAACCAGAAGCGCAAGCACGATGAGATCAACCATGTCCAGAAGGTTCAGATGTTTGTTGCTTCATGTAGCAGTGGGTGATGCTCTTCTGTGTTGTTATGTATCTAATGATGTTTTCCATCACAGACATATGCAGAGATGGACCCAACGACAGCTGCACTGGAGAAGGAGCACGAGGCGGTGTGTAACTGTCACTAGGTCTTTTTTTTTTTTTTTTTTTATTGCTGTTTCGTCTTGACTATTTGGTCAAACGACCTCATGCCTGTATTATTCATCTTTTTATAGTGGTATCTTGCACTTCTCTTCCTGATCCCAGATCACTAAAGTGAAATATGTGGACAAGATCCAGATAGGGAACTTTGAGATTGATGCCTGGTACTTCTCCCCGTTTCCCGAAGACTACGGGAAGCAGCCCAAGCTGTGGATCTGCGAATACTGCCTCAAATACATGAAGTATGAGAAGTCATTCAGATATCACTTGGTTAGTACTCTTTCACTCTTTGTCTAAATTTAAAACGTTTGTGTTTCTTGAAACGTCAGTAGAGCGTTTGTTGCTCTTGTGGTTTTAAATCTTTTCATCCACAGTCGCACTGCCAGTGGAGGCAGCCTCCAGGCAAAGAGATATACAGGAGGAGTAATATATCCGTGTTTGAGGTTGACGGGCGAGACCACAAGGTAAACACACATGAACATATTAAACCTCCAATACTGAACGTCATGAATTCAGCTGTATCTTAATATTTCTAATGTTTAATGTGAATATGTTGTAATGATTGTTGGACTTTGTTTACAGATCTACTGTCAGAATCTTTGTCTACTAGCGAAGCTGTTTCTCGACCACAAGACGCTTTATTTTGATGTGGAGCCGTTCATTTTCTACATCCTCACTGAAGTCAATAAACAGGGAGCGCACATCGTCGGCTACTTCTCCAAAGTAAGCCTTATAGGTGATTTATGCTTCTGCATAAAATCGATGACATATGTATGCCGTAGCTGTGTCGTAACCTGCACTGCAACCTGATGGCGACTCCAAGCATAAAATTGCACCAGGTTGACACAGACGTAAACAAGTGTGATCAGTCTGCATGGCGCCGTTGCATCTGTTCCTGGTTACTACCGCTACTACGACTTCATCAATTTCAAAACGGATAGAAGTCTTGCTGCCATGTCAGTAAAAGTCTGTGTTGTTATTACAGAGCAACACAACTATAAACTCCAACTACAATAAAGATCAAATACCTAGGCTATGGGCGTAGTTGCCACGTAGAGGCATAAATCACCGTCGGTAGGTGTGTGTTGATCTTGATGACAAGCTGACTGAGATCCAATCAGGTGTGTTTGAGCAGTGAAACATCTAAAACATGCGGGAAAGTGGGTCACGAGGACCATGGTTAAAGAACACTGGTTTCAATTATTCAAACTGCACCAAAATACTCCACAAATAACATAAAATAAACTGTTACATAATTTAAAATGGTCAGTAAACTAGTAATCAAGTGAACTTTATATAGCATATTTGCAGATCAAAATCTCTTGGTTTTAAAAGAATTTTATATTAATAATTCTGTTTTTGTTTTTTAATCGGCACTATTTTTTGAAAATTGCAATCTTATTTTGATTTGTAGGAGAAAGAATCTCCAGATGGGAACAACGTGGCGTGCATCCTCACACTGCCTCCGTACCAACGCAGGGGCTACGGAAAGTTCCTCATCGCCTTCAGTAAGAGAGTTCATTGTAGAATATTGGAATTATGTGTCATGTATTGATCAGATATTAGCTTTTAAACTGTCTAAAGAGAGCAGCCAGGACAAAACCCGAGAGAAGAAACAACATGGATGTTATGAAGCCAAAAGAACAAAATTATTACTAATAAAAATTATCATTTTACCATGTACATTTTAGGTCGCTGAATTGATCTTAATTAACGTTTTTTTTTTTTTTTTTTCAATCTTGTTTAGTGTGTACAATGATATAATTTAGTTTAATAAGTTTCATGAGACAATAGTTAATAACGTCTCTTTGATTTTTTTTTTTTGGTTTTGTTTTGTTTTTTAACAAACAGGCGGTAGATCTGGATGGATAAAGTTATTTGGGGCATTTTTGATCAACTGAAACTGAGGGGGTAAAAACATGTGGACAGACTGATGTCACACATGCGTTGTTGTGTTCAGGTTATGAGCTGTCTAAGCTGGAGAACACGGTGGGTTCTCCAGAGAAGCCTCTGTCTGATCTGGGGAAGCTGAGCTACAGAAGTTACTGGTCCTGGGTGCTGCTGGAGATCCTCAGAGACTTCAGAGGAACGCTATCCATCAAGGATCTCAGGTAGATTTATACACAAATAGAACCTTTCATAACCGAAACATTTATCACAAAGGTTTTGTTTTTATGCATTATTGTATATGAGCTAATTTTATAAGGAGATATTATGGGACTTCACATCTTCTTCAGAGAGTGAGCTACCAGGCATTCAGACCTGCTGAAGGGAAACAGCGTTTCCCTTCTGGGACATGATGCTTTCAGACACTCGTCCATCATCTCTGTTGGTCTGTCCTATTGTAATTAAGACTCTAATGCTGTTTTATAGCCAGATGACCAGCATCACGCAGAGTGACATCATCAGCACGCTGCAGTCACTCAACATGGTGAAGTACTGGAAGGGTCAGCACGTCATCTGCGTGACACCCAAACTAGTGGAGGAGCACCTGAAGAGCGCCCAGTACAAGAAACCACCCATCACAGGTGGGTGCACACGTTTCAGGTGACGTCAGTCTTTACTAGAAACCGTCTTGAGGGGACGTCACGTCCTCACAGCTGTTTCTGTGTGAAAAGCTGAAGGAGATGCAGCTCAGTTTTGTGATCAATGTGGAAAACGATAACAGAGATAATTGAAGTAATTTGATATTCAGCTCAGGGTTAGAGGAGCTGAAGGGCTGTGAACATCTGCACTGCAGAGTGGTGAAACACAAACACACACTGTGTGCTTTAGATGTAGTCAGATTTGAAAATGGATTTTGTAAGTACAATGAAGAGAAACAACCACTGAATAAAAAAACAAAAAACAAAGACAATTTAAGCTTTATTTTATGAGCCCGCATCAGTTTGATCCTAATAATCTTCAGGAGACATAAAGGACAAACTTTAAGAGACTCGTCAGCACCACTTAGCAGAGTGATGCATGGGATACATTTCAGATCATGCTTTTTTTTAAAAATTTTTTTTTATTATTTTAATCACTTTTTTCTTGTTTTAATGTCTCTGTAAAGCTCTTTGAATCAGCTTGTTGTTGAATTGTGGTGTACAAATAAACCTGCTCTGCTGATTAATTTGGCTTAAAAACAGCGTTGGTGTACATTCTTTGGCACCGCCAGAGATGATGATGCCGCTCAAAGAACATTTGTGTTCGCGTTTTAACTTTCTGGTACTGTGACGTGTCTGACTTTGTCTTTTGTCTCCTCACGTCTACAGTTGACACCGTGTGCTTGAAGTGGGCGCCTCCTAAAAATAAACAAGCAAAGTTGTCGAAGAAGTGAGACGGAGCTGCCACATTTGTCTTCATTCTGTGAACATCACCTGCCAAGTTACCTAATTTCTCTTCACACAATGTATATAGTTGTTTGTAGCTTCTGTCTTTATTTTTTTATAATAAATGTGAACATACAAAAAAAAAAAGTCCACTATTTTTTTATGTTCTTTTGAGAAGCTGAACTTAAAGGGAGCTGTAGTGTTATGTTGATACAAACTAAAATGACTCGTGTTCGTCTAAAAAACAACTGACCATCAGGAGAATAAACGCATGCAAATAAAAACGATTCTGCATTATGTTTTAAGTTTAAAACTGAATAAAAGTGAAGTTAACAGGAGAAGTCGGACTGGTTAACAGCTGATGCATACTGATTTCCCACTCCTGAGATTATTGTTGGCATGTTTCCTGAGTGGGTAACACATTTTGTTCAGTGTCCGAAACTTTCCAGCAGAGTTAAAAGTTGAAAGCTTTACTCCAATTTCACATACTGCTCTTCTGCACCTATGACACTTTAGATTTGGGTTTTACAGGTTTGTCTAGTGTTTTCTGTTACAACATACAGAGAAATAAGGATGGGGGGGTTATGTTGTTTGGTTCTTTTTTTTTTTTTTTTTTTGCCCTTGTTTGCACATATATTAATGGTTGATACCAAGTTTGTAGAACCCAAGAGTTTATATATATATATATATATATATATATATATATATATATATATATATATATATATATATATATATATATATATATATATATATATATATATATATATATATATATATATGCATTTTAAACTTGCAACCGAGGGTTGTTTTGTTTTGTTGTTTTTTTTATGTGTGGACCCAAGCCATCTCCTCCTTCCCCTGATTAAAACAGAGCCAGCACATAAGTAAAATGTCCAAGTCTTAAACTCATGTTATTTGTCTAATTTAAGGGAGCAAACAACTTTGAATTAAATTCATGGTGACAGTAGTCAAATTTGTTTTTTAAAAATATGTATATATTTATATAACTGATTAACTGATATTGGCATAACTGCAAACCTCCGTTAACTTTAATTCATGGCAAATGCAAAATGCCAGTTTGTTTAAGCGGCATAAAGTGCATCAACCAGTTGAAGTCACACACAAGTCACCCACCACTTCACCTATTGCAAACAGCTGCGTCACATCTTAATAGAACAATGAACGTTAATCCTGGTTAAATGTGATCATGAAGTTATACAGACTTTTAGTTTCATGCGGGCAGAAAACAAAGGTGCTGCGGCCAAAACTGGAAGGAAAGCTGCCAAGAAAACGTTAGTGTAATTGTGTAAACACATTTAGATGATTGATATCATCCTCTCGCCATTAAAGAGAAGATTTGACTGTAAATGCAGTCATGTAATCATTTCTAGTGTGTAGCATTTAGATCATCTGTTGGTACAATTACGATAAAGGTCAAAGTCAAGTATATTTATAAAGTACATTCAAAACAACCAAGTTTGACCAAAGTTGACTCTCATTTACAAGTTAAAAAGAAAAGAAGTGTATGAATATAAATACTATACATAAAGACGAACTAAAAAACACAACTTAACAATAGAAAAAGAACGTCATCGGTCCAACCAGTCCAACCAGTTCATCAGTTCATCAAGGATTAATGAAGTGAAATGATATGTAGATTTTAGTTGTAAGTATAGTTGTACAAAGTATCCTTGAGGTACCCAACACAGGGAGGGACAGAAAGGAGAGGAAAAGTCAACAAGAAATCCTCCTGTGAGTTCAATAAGACTTGAAGACTCAGTGATGGGAACAGAATAAAAGACTGGAGCGGGAGATTGTACCAAAACGTCGTTAAAAACGCCAAGACGGCTGAAAACATCTCTCTTCAAGACTTTGCAGTTTGTTGTTTGAAAGTTTTCCCCTTGTCATTACAGCTGTAACCAGTTCTAGAAATGGAAATGTCTAGATAAATGTTCCTTTCAAAACTTCTCATGTTTCCTGACTGGTGTGGTGTGACTTCATAATCAGATAAGAACTGAAGCATCTTTGTTTTCTGTGAAGTTGCTGTAAAACTGGCACGGTGGCTTAGTGGTTAGCACTGTTGCCACGCAAGAAGGTTCCTGGTTTGATTCCCGGGCCGCTGGGTTTTTCTGTGTGGAGTTTGCATGTTCTCCCCGTGCTTGCGTGGGTTTCCCCCAGTACTCCCACAGTCCAAAATCATGCAAACTAGGTTAATTGATCATTCTACATTGCATTCATTAAAAAAAAACAACTGTTACCATTGTTTTAAAGTGGAAGTGCTTAACTAAAGTATTTCATGTAAATACTTTCAGTGTTTTTGTTCTGTATTTAATACAATCTCTCTCATACTACAGATTCTGTTACTTGGGCCTTGAGTATTAATGCTAGAGTATCAATCTAATACCAGTCGGACAGAGCAGTCGGCTCTGTCCGACTGGTATTAGATTGATACCATGATTGAAGGAGCACTTTTGCAAGTCATTCATGCTGGCAGCAGTTGGACTCTATGACGCATCTTAATGCCTTAAGTCACTTAGTCACTTAGTCACCTTACCTCCACTGTCATCACTGTGTGCGGACATTTATATGTGTGTGTGTATGTGTGTGTGTATATATATATATATATATATATATATATATATATGTTTAAAAACAATGAGCAACCTATGCAGGATGTACCTCTGCTCTTTGTATCCAGGGTACTATATGTGAAGTATGTAAAGTTCGTGATAAAAAAACATTGACGTGTCAAAAGGGATAAAATACCTCCAACCAAAAGTTGTTGTCAGATATTGTGAACCCCTGCCAGACTGAAGAGCTGGAATGTGACCCAGCCACATTTACACTGTGAAGCGGTGAAGCCGTGTACGCTGTCTTCTGACAGCTGTGGTCTTTGCTTGCCTGAGGCCTTGATTTAATGTTTTACTTTCTAAATGAAATTTATGAAAAACTAATAGCTCACGTCTTTCATTCAGTGTTCATTCAGAATTTCCTTTTGGGGAAAAAACAACTGGCTCAACTGGATCAACTGGCTAAAAGCCTCCACGGAGTGTAAGTCATGTGTGTGTGTGTGTGTGTGTGTGTGTTTGTTTGTGGGGGTCCGGGGGGGTGCATCTGGAATGATTGTCTTGCACATCCAGAAAAGATGCATTGATGCTGAATGCTGATTTTACAGCAACACCTGCTCCCATCCAGACATCTTTTTCAGGCAAGGTCTTGCATCTTTCAGCAAGACCATACGGAACCACATACGTGGCTTCGTAGTAGAAACATCACCAGTGGGATCAGGACTGTTCAAATCCTATGTCAGACAAGAATCAGACAACGTTCCCCTCCCACAACTACAGTAACTGGTCTCCTCAGTTCCCAGTTGAATATGGCCTGATGTTAAACAGGGAGAAGATGCTGCACAACAGTAAAAGTCACATATCCCAGATTTGTTGAGATGGTTTTTTCAACATCTGATATGCTTTCTTTGTCTTTTGTGAAGAAAACATGGGTTTTATTTACATACCTCTGGAGTTACAAAGTATTCTGACGTTTCTCTCATCGTCATTTTCTGAACCTATGCATGCAGCTAAAAATAGAGTTAAGGCCAAACTTTCCACTCCCTAACTACTACTTTAACTCCCTTTAACAAGGACTTAAGAATCTCAATTCTTCAGTTTGGCTCACAATTGTCTCATTAACTCCACGTTCTTCTCTCAGTTTCAACAGTTTCAAAATGACATCTGATGCAAACTAAGATCTCATGCAGCATAAAAAAAATTCAATTTAAATTCAATTTAAATCTATCCAACTTTGGGGAAGAATATCAGATATGTGACCTCTGTCAAATATGTGACATTTATCTGTTTAACTCCTTGCAAAGAAATGACTAAAAATCCCAATTAGACAAAGAAAAAATAGTTTGAGGTGATGGAGGAACAGATGCGCTTTCTAACATCTCCTTCCTCATCTACTCCCGTCTGTGCGACTGCTGCTATGACTCATGTTTAAAAACTTTATATCTTTTGATAACATCAAAATCGTATTAACCCCAGGTTCTTTATGAATTGACGTGGAGGAACAGGTGCGCTGATGGGCGTGTTGTGACGGTCAGCTCTGAACAAGAAGGTGTTCCTAAGTCGCTCAGGAAGCTTATTTATGCTGGAGCAGAGCTGTGAAATCATCTTCCAGTTATGGCTCTCCTCAGACTGATCTTTGTGGCAGCTGTGCTGAGTCTCCAGATACCAGGTAAGAACCACCTCACTGCAGACAACCTGCACCAGTTCTCTTCTTAATGTCTGAATTATTGTTGAACTACACGACGATACTGAGGTGGAAAAAACCTGTTTGGCAAGAAAGTGGTAAAAACTCAGTCTGTCAGGTGAGATACATGCAGTGGAGTAAAAAAATTACAACTTTATCATCACAGGTGAACACAGAAATGGAGAAAGAATTTTATTTTTTCAAATATGAACTGCTTCAGCATAATTTACATAATTTACCATCTTGCCGTGAGAGCTGAAAAACCTTTACGGGAGATTTTGTCCACAGCAGAGGAGCTTGTTCTCCCTCAGGTGACAAAGATGCACAGAATCTGGATTTACATATTTTAAACTTTTTACTGACATATATTTGGTTGAGATTTGTTTTTTAATCTCTTGGAATTAAACTTTTTATTTCCTCATGTTTTAGTTTTGTGTGTGTAAAAAAAATGCCTTAAACATCCAGTTCAATTGAGGTTTGGAAAATAAAGCTATTGGTAATAAAACCACACAAGCACTTTTTAAATCGTATTTCTTGTATTTATGTCATGTGGGATTCAAATTGATCTTAGAGATATATGTTTATTTTGTTAGAATATTTTTGGTTCATTACAAAATCCTTCACAATCGTCATAAACTAGAAAAATAATGTTAGCTCTTGAGACTTCCTTAGTTTCTATTAACACTGAGGAAACACATGATTAATTCGTGTATTTTCACAATAACTAGAACAAAGTGAACATATTACTGGGCTTTTAACATAAAAGAAGTCATATTATGTGACAAAATGAGATATCAGCATTATGGCTCAATTCCAGTCAATGTTAACTTATTTTGTTCATCTGTTACATTTACACCCAGAAACAAATGCAGATTTAAGAGAGTAATAAGTGAGTTAAAGGATCATTCAGACTTTCAATCCAGCTATGTGAAACTTATTTGTTAATTTCGTCTCTGGAGGCGATGAACTTCCAGATGAACGACGAAGGTCTGACTGCCGCCCTTACAGGTACCGAGGTGGTTTTCCTACTTCAGTCAGTAAATGCCTCACATTGACCCACACTGCCCACAAGTACACTGCACAGATTTTGATGGAAAAAAAGAGGCTAAACGGATGTTGAATAAGAAAATATATACACAGAACTCTGAAACAAAGCAGTAAAACTAGTCTGTTTGACGGCTGCACGTCGCCAAGCAAAAGGGAAGTCTGTTAAAGCCAGAGCTGACTGGGACAAAAAGTCAGCTCGGGCAGTTTGAGCTGAGACCGGCCCACCAGGTGCTGAGTGACAGACGATGAAGCCTGTGAATGGCAACAAACCTCCTTTTTACAGGACTCTGACTTGTTGTTGAATATGTATTTGTCTAATAATCGAGTCAACTTGTGTTGTAATAGACACTATAGAAATAAAATTGAATTGAATTGAATTACTAACTGCAATTTAAAAAAACAACAACTATTTTTTGACAGCCCTAATAAAAGCAAAAATAAACCAGGTGAAATTAACAATATCAAAGAAAAAGCAATCTTTATTAAATCTTTACCGTGTGTACAGTACAGTTAGGGTGGCCCATACTTATGCCATATCATAGTTACAACAAGACCCACATTTTTCCCTGATAATTGGTGAAGGCCCACGAGAACATTTTAGAAAAAATATTTTAAATTGATCGGAAACATGCCCAGACTAAAGAAATACAGGTAATTAATGTCCACACAAGCTGGCTGAATAATGTTAGAAAAAAAAGAAATATATAAATCACAACTTGTCTAGAATATTTATGTATAAAAGACAAATACAATAAAATAGTTATTTTAAAGTCTGTGTAAGTTTTTTGTTAAGGAGCAACATCACATCTCTTATCAAATCCCAATTTGACTCAATCTAAATTATATCTGTAAGTGTAGAGGGTTTATGATGAGTACGAGCCTCCTCAGTTGGTTTTACATGTCAGGGGCATCGACCCGACCGACGGCCAGTCCAGAGGTGGTTAAAGCCGAATGAATTTATGTGAAAGGCTCATTGAGGAGGAAGCCAAACGCGCCACATCAGCAGCCTCTGCTGCTGCTGCTGAAAACTACAACACAGAAAAATCCTCTCAGCGAAGCCAGTTGAACCTTCACAGCCCTAATTCTGCAAAATGTTAAATAAACAACTAACAATGAAAAAAACGTACAAAATATATTTAATGTTGAAACTGAGACATTTCACAGTTGCATATATGAATTTGATGCCAGCAACATATTTAAAAAAGGTTTGAACATGAGCAACAAAAGGCAGAAAAAAAGTGGCATTATAAAAAAACTATCTGGAGAATATTCAACAACAAATTAGGTTAACTGGAAATAAGTTTGAATAGATTGGTATGAAAAAAGAGCATATTAGAGAGGGAGAGTTGATCATAAATGAAGATGGGCAGAGGTTCGCCAATCTATGAAAAACAGTGCCGCCAAATTATGAGACAAATTTAAAATAAGACTTTAAATATACAATATCAAGAAATTATGCCAAGAATCTACAAAAATCTGAATCTGGAGGAGACAGTATTGGATACTGTGGTCTTCAGGCCTACAGGCTGTGGTGCATTAAAAGCAGAAATCACTGATTAATGGAAGTGATCAGGAACTCCTCTGAAAACCTGTCAACACAGTATGGAAATGGAAATGGAAAGAAGAAGTGTCTTTACTGGGCCAAAGATCGTTTAAAATGGGCCGAGGCAAAAATGAAGTCGGTCCTGAGGTCTGGTGAATCGTGAAATGAGATTCTCTGTAGAATCCAGGAACCATCCAGCTTGTTATTCGTACTCAGTTCAAACAACGTGAGGGCCTCTTGAACGTGGATTATGCTCTCATCCGGACATGTTTTTAAGGAAGGCTTTGCATCTTTCAGCAAGACAATGCCTAACCACATTCAGTATCTATTACAACAGCAAGACTTTAGAAGAGTGTGGGCGCTGAACTGGTCCAACGGGTCCAGGCCTTTCACCAACTGAACACCTGGAGCATCATGGAACTGAAAATATGACAAAAACTGATATCAAAGAGACATATATGAACGACTGTGAAAATGTCACAAATTGTCAACATCATTCTGTCCCAATGTTTTGTTTTTGTTTTTTATGTTTGTTGTCATTAAATTTAAAATGACTTCATTTTTATCTTTACTTCTTTTCTTAAGATGGTACAATAATCAGCTTTCAAACCAGGATGTTTTGGGGGATTATTTTTATATTCTGTTATGAAAAAATATGGATTAATGAAAAAGACAAATCATTGCATTTTGTTCTTATTTACCTAAACCATTGTTTTTGAGTCAGGGTCGTGCATAAGAATATTATTATAATTTTTCCATTATGTTTCTGCTGTCAGTGAAGTCGATGAATTCCCAGTAAACCTGGTCATGAATTTATTAGTTGACTGTTTTGTTTCTTTCTTCTTTTTCAGACTCAAACTCACAGTTTGCTGGTAAGTCAAAGTTCCTGTTTCAAATTAGATGTTCAAACTCCTGTTAAATGCCCAGTCTGTCAGTTAGTCTGTGAATCCACTGGCAGACGGGTAAATCAGGACTGTCTTAATGTCTGTTTCTCTTCAGACTGTGGTTTCGCAGCTCTCAACACCAGGATTGTTGGAGGACAGGAAGCTCCTAAAGGCAGCTGGCCCTGGCAGGTCAGTCTGCACACTTCGATTCACATCTGTGGAGGGAGCCTCATTAACAACGAGTGGGTGCTGACCGCTGCTCACTGCGTCAACGGGTGAGCAACAGGCGTGGAGATGACGATTACTCTTAGAGCTTCACAGCTGATCAGTTTGAGGATCAATAAATCAGATATTCATGACAAAGTTTTATGTGAAAGATAGTGCCATGTAATCAAAACCAGTTTTGGGCTTAAAATATTGTGTTTTGTTTCTCCACTGATGATCTCAGACGCTCACCAGCTCAATTTAAAGTGTATCTGGGTCGTCACAGTCAGCAGGGATCCAACCCCAACGAAGTGTCTCGATCAGTAACGCAGATAATCATTCATTTTGGCTACAACTCCGCTACTAACAACAACGACATTGCTCTCCTGAAGCTCTCTTCAACGGTAACCTTCAACACCTACATTTCCCCTGTCTGCCTGGCGGCCTCAGACAGCACCTTCTTCAGCGGCGTTGACACCTGGACCACCGGCTGGGGAACCATTGGGAGTGGAGGTGGGTGAAAAAGTACTGTAAAACAAAAATGTATGCAATCATTACAATCAGTGTGCTCTTTACTCAAAAAATGTAAATATTCCTTGTTTTTATAACTTCTTTTACAAAGTCAATAGAAAAATCCTTGCAACAAGCGAGAATCTAAGAAATCGAGTCATCTACAAAAAATTGTGTGACAAGAAAATGTACGTTAACCCATGTTAATTAAATGGTTTCCTGCATTATTTTGTCATAAAATGTGATTTGATCTCCATCTAGATTTGTCCTGCCATGTAGTTTAAATGCATGGTGCCATTTTCAAGTGTAATTTTTTTCTTCTTCTTTTAAACAAAGTTTTGCAGTTGAACTAGTTTTTGCAGACCAGGGCTCATTTTTCTAAACCGTGCAGCCTCTTCTCCGTTCTAATAAACCTCTCATGAGTTAGTCAGTGCTGATCCATGGGAAAATGTCAAACATTATGATTCTTATTAATGCCAGAAATTCAGATAAAAGTGAGTTTTTGTTTTCATTTTAGTTTTAACGGAAACCGTAAAGTCCTCTTCTAAACAAAAATATTCACATCAATATAAAATATGACATGTTTAATGAGTCAGACAAATTTAAAAACTTGATTTGTGTCCCCTTAGTGCCCCTCCCTTTCCCACAAAACTTGATGGAGGTGAAGGTGCCAGTTGTGGGAAACAGACGTTGTAAGTGTAACTATGGTGTGAACCAAATCACTGACAACATGATGTGTGCTGGATTACAAGAAGGAGGAAAGGACTCGTGTCAGGTGATCATCTTTATCTGTTCACATTCGATTCTCTTCTATTTCCTTCTTCTCACCTGCTCACAATAAAGTCTGTTTGGTCTTAAAGGGAGACTCGGGAGGTCCACTGGTGAGCAAACAGGGCGGTCGGTGGATTCAGGGGGGAATTGTAAGTTTTGGAGAAGGTTGTGCCCTCCCCAACTTCCCAGGAGTCTACACCAGAGTGTCCCAGTACGAGACCTGGATCAAAGACCGGATCACCAGCAGCCAGCCAGGCTTCATTAGCTTCAAGTCCAGCGGGACTGACGGTGACCTCAGCGTTTCATGTCCAGGCCTGCTGGCTATTACAACCACAACCACAACTACTCCAACCAAAACCACAACTTTTCCATCCACAACCACAACTACTCCAACCAAAACCACAACTTTTCCATCCACAACCACAACTACTCCAACCAAAACCACAACTTTTCCATCCACAACCACAACTACTCCAACCAAAACCACAACTTCTCCAACCAAAACCACAACCACAACTTCTCCAACCAAAACCACAACCACAACTTCTCCAACCAAAACCACAACTTCTCCAACCAAAACCACAACTTCTCCAACCAAAACCACAACCACAACTTCTCCAACCAAAACCACAACTTCTCCAACCACAACCACAACGACTAAACCCACACGTGAGTATCTGTCATGGTGAGACATTGAAAAAATTATTTTTATTACCAAAATTGCAACTCAGTTTGGAAGTTGAATCTATATAATGAGCTTTTCAATGAAGCTGATATTTGCACACGTCCCAATCATGCTGGTTGGTTCTGTCTATGGATGTGTAAGTAAGATTTAAGGAGCCTGCTGTGGTTTTTCCCTCCAGCGGTGGTCTGTGGAAGAGCTACACAGAATTCTCGTATTTCGGGTGGAAGCTCGGTGGCGAAGGCCGGCGTGTGGCCCTGGATGGCGAGCCTGCAGAAGGATGGGCGGCATGTGTGTGGTGGGACGCTGGTGGCTGTGGACTCTGTGATGAGCAATGCCAACTGCTTCTCAAGGTGATGGACGCATGTATTAAACCTAAAACGGTCCAGCCTTTGTTTTGAACTAGTAAGATGTTTTCAGTTGTTGTCCATCGTAGTCGAGCTCATCTTCTCTCTCACAGCTCCCCTGTTGCGTCTGAGTGGACGGTCGTGTTGGGTCGTTTGAAACAGAATGGATCAAACCCCTTTGAGGTGTCGCTGAACGTGACTAACATCACTCTGAGTAATATGACGGGATCCAACATTGCACTGCTGCACCTGTCCGCCCGGCCCAGCCTGTCTGACTACATCCAGCCCATTTGTCTGGACAATGGAAGAACCTTCCCTGTGGGCTCAGTGTGCTGGACAGCCGGTTGGAGCTCGGGACGAGGAGGAGGTGAATCATCAACACCAAGACTAAAACAGCAGTCCTACATGAACGCACATCAGCCTGATTTAATCATTCCCGTTTTTCTTATTTTTTTCCAAACTTTAGAAGAACAAGTCCTGCAGGAAGTGCAGACCTCGGTGCTAAACTGCGGGAATTCATCAGCCAGTGCGAGCATTTGTACAGGACTTTTTACACTGGAGGAGGTAGGTGACCAAATTGTTAGAGATGATAAATTGTTCATCATTCTTGATGTCTTTTTATTTTATAATTGTATTGCTTCAGACCATAAATAAATGAGTAAATAAATGAACAAGCCAAGATCTATGTATATATATATATATATATATATATATATATATATATATATATATATATATATATATATATATATATATATATATATATATATATATATATATATATATATATATATATATATATATTGGGGGCAACTCATCCCTGTTGGTGGGCTTAAAAGAAACTGGAAAAATATATTCAGGTTTACTTGCATGTATTGAATGACTAAACCAATTGTCTGGACAGACGTAGTGCTTGACTGTGGAGTCTACATGTGAAGCGCATTTTGTAGCAGATCAGACAACTGATTAAATTTGTCTTCTCGTTCCTCAGGGCGACTCTGGAAACCCGCTCATGTGCAACTTGGACGGCTCTTGGTTCCAGGCAGCAGTTTTGTCATTTAAAAGCACCTCCAGCAGGAAAAAACGAGAGGTTAAAGTGATGGTCTTTGAAAAACTGAGCCGATTTCAGAGCTTCTTAACTCGGTCACTGGGGACTTTATTGTCTCCGACTCCCAACAACAACAGTACTAATACTACAACGGCTTCCACCAACTCAACCGCCGCCCCCACAACCAGTGGGTCTGACGCTTTCTCCTTTTTCTTCTGCATCCACCTCCTCATCTTTACCTTGTGTCTCCGGATCATCTCGTAGAGAAGTCCAGCTACACATGTTTTACATAATGTGAGTTGCACAAATGAACAAAAGCAAACGTTTGCTTATGTTCATTTGTGTATCTTACATCAACAAGCTTTGATAATCTTTTATTGCCATCCTGAACCTTGTTGTCAAGGCATACAAATGATGATTTGAACATTAACGAAGTGCTTCTGTTGCAGTATATAAATGTAGCATTTTTGTTTTTTAACTATGTTGTAAAGCGCTCACTATTCTCCTTTGTTAGGGCCACTGGCCCAGCAAATTGACATTATCTAAAGAAATGAAGGTTGTTTTTAAAGCTGCTCTGTAGATTAAGTAGATTAGTAGTTTTTTAAGCCATAACAGTGACATGAGTGCCAAAGTTTGTATTGTGTTTCTTAAATCACTAAACTTTGTGAAAACCTGTCGGCCATCTGCCTACCTCATGTTATAGACCTACAAAAACTACCATGCAAGGTCTCTCTGAAACACAAAACTCTGTACCGTGTTAGAGTTAGGTATTTGTCTTTGTTGTTGATTAAGTAATTTGTAGGAGTTTAGTGATTTATTCTTATATTTTGGGATTTCACATAAAAGGCAGAAAACTCAGCATATTGTTTACATTTATAACTATAAAATTAAAGAAATACATGAAAACAAATTCTGTGTTAAATTGTGTTTCAATTGTGGGTTTGACACCCCTGACTTAGAGAGTCTTGGTATGAAAGTAATATGCTAAATGTAATAAGATTTTTTTTATTTAGACAAAGCTGAAAATACAAATTACACAAAGGCAAGGCAGGGCAAATTTATTTATGCAGCACAATTAAACAACAAGGTGATTCAAAATGCTTTACAGAGACATTAAAACATCACATAAATCATAAAACATGATTTCAAATGTAAACAAAAGAAAAAAAGAACAATAGATAAAATCAGTGGTTAAAATGTTATCAAGTTTTGAAACTCAAGCTTAAAAGTAAAACAGTGCAGATTTGTGTCTTTATTCAAAGCAGATGAGAACAGGTGAGTCTCCAACCTGGATTTAAATAAACTTGAGTTTCAGCTGATCTGAGGATTTCTGGGAGTTTGTTCCAGACACGTGGAGAAGCTGAAGGAAGCTTCTCCACGTCTGGTTCTGACTCTGGGAACTGATAAAAAAGCAAATAATGTGCAACACACATGGTGAGGTACATTTAGAACAGCAAAGAATTTGCTAAAATAAATGTGCGAATAATCACGAGTTAACTATGGACAACATGCTACTATTCTACAATACTACTAGCCTAGAGACAACGTGTGCCGTAATAGGAGCTATACATAAAATTGAATTGAATTGACACAGCTGTTATTTGACAACAGACAAATGGGAGAAGTTTCCAGGAGGAGAGCTGGTGTGACCAGTCTGGTCTCTTTTCAGTCATTCCTCTGCATCGGTCTGTCAGTGTCACATGTGAACTGCAGCGTCAGTTGTGACAGCAGCAACAAAAATGTGAAACTTATTCTATTAAAAAGATGAATAATTCAAAAAAAAAAATGCATGAACACCTCACCACTGAGGTTAACTATCAACAGAAAAAATCAGCACATGGACTCAGGGAATCTTCTGAAGATCATCATCAGTGCAGCATAGCACATAACCGGATTACAGAAACACAATTCTTCAGCTACGTTGTCAGTTACAATAAGTTTAATGGTTGTTGTAAATGTTCAGTCTCCATGCAGATGCAGGCCAGCTCATATAAGCCAACATACTGTACAGAGAGTGAGTGGACTGTGAGTCTCTGAGGTTCTGGTCCAGACCAGCAGCTGAAGTATGATGGGAAAATGTTATTGTTGCGTTTTTGTCTGTAAGTTGAAACTCTGAATGTTATTTTACACAACCATCAGTTTTAAATGTTGCACGAGGTATCCAGAGTTCTCCGTAAAGTATGAAAAGTTCATCAGAAAACACTGCAGGTTGTGAAGGACTTGAATCAATACGACTGGGCCTCCTTTTTTCTATTCTTGACGATGTTTCACTTTCCATCCAGGAGGCATCATCCGTCCAAACTGCATGGTTTTGAATCTCGAGCTTACAAGTCGTATAGTTCCCTGTTCAGACGTCCATCCTCTGTGATTCACAATACAGCCAAAAACGGCAGCTTGTTGTTCTCTAGAGGTCCACCGGTGAAGTTCATGTTCAGGGAAGGCCTCTACTTCTTGGTTTGGGATTTTGACACGGGTGTCTCCCACATATCAGAACCAGCGGCTTGGTGTTTCTCTCTTGTATGAGGTCAATGCTCAGTCTCACCAACCAGAACCCCACGTTCTTTATGACCTGATGTGGAGGAACAGGAGTACTGATGGGCGTGTTGTGACTGTCAGCGCTGAGGAAGGTGTTTTATAGGTCACTCAGAAAGCTTATTTATGCTGGAGCAGAGCTTTGAAATCATCTTCCAGTTCTCCTCAGGCTCTCCTCAGAGTCTCCTCTGACTTACCTTCAGAGGTGCTTCACAGAAATGGAGAAATACCTTTTTTTTTTACAATTATTAATGACTTCAGTTACCATCTTATCCTGAGGGCTAAAAAACCTTTACGGTAGATTTAGTTTGCAGCAGAGGAGCTTGTTCTCCCTCAGGTGAGAAACATGTAAAACACTTGAGGGAAAATAAAAAGTATTTTCCTTAACATGTCTTCATTATCTTCATGTTTCCTGCAGCGTTTTGGTTTGAATTCATTCATGCATGAAGATTTATAATGTATAGAAGAGCACTGGATTAAGATGTGTTTTTTACTTATTGCGTTTAATATTTTGGTGTTTTTAGCTCTCTGATCGTGTTATAATTTGTGTCTTAAGATAACAATGTACACTACATTTCGTTATCACATCATTTGAGTTGATGCCACTCTCCTATTATTTTCCCTCCTTAAAGGTGAGTCAAAAATATATAAATATATAGATATTTATAGTGTTTTACACTCATTTACTGCTTAAGCACAGAATCTGGATTAACATATTTCAAACTTTAACAGATTTAAGAGAGTAACAAGTGAGTTAAAGGATCATTCAGACTTTCAATCCAGCCATGTGAAACTTATTTGTGTTTAGAGACGAGTTTAAGTAACTTTGACCTTTTTGTGTAAATACTGTGACGGCAGGTTTGTTTTGTCAGAGCTCAGCCGCACGAGTGCAGCATGATTGAGACACAGCTGATTTTAATCCTGGCTTCACAACTCACTTGTGTTTGCAAAGCATTTACTTTGCTGGAGGATTTCTGACCCTGCAGAGCTGGTTGCTCTCGTTGAACAGAAAACTTTTTTTCACTTAGCGGGGGAACAACACCAGACTGAAGGTTCAGCGTGAAATAAACTGTTAACTTTGTCTGTGGAGGCGGTTTCAGAGGTGGGCTAAATGATTGAATCAAAGACACTGAAGCCAAAACTCACCAAACCTGAACTTAAATGAGGTTTCACAAGAATTTGGCCTTTGCCATTTAGAAAATACACACCACTGGTAACATTAAAGAAAAGGGAAGTTAGATTAGACCTTACTAGAATCTTCAGTCTTCTGTTAATTTCAACATCTTATTAACCCCAGTTCTTTATGAATTGCCGTGGAGGAACAGGTGCGCTGATGGGCGTGTTGTGACGGTCAGCTCTGAACAGGAAGGTGTTCCTAAGTCGCTCAGGAAGCTTATTTATGCTGGAGCAGAGCTGTGAAATCATCTTCCAGTTATGGCTCTCCTCAGACTGATCTTTGTGGCAGCTGTGCTGAGTCTCCAGATACCAGGTAAGAACCATCTCACTGCAGACAACCTGCACCAGTTCTCTTCTTAATGCCTGAATTATTGTTGAACTACACAATAATACTGAGGGGGTAAACAAATAAAGGCGTTTAACCCATTTGGCAAATAAATGGTAAAAACTCCATCTGTCAGGTAAATTGCATGCTGTGGATTAAAAAAAAAAAACAAAAAAAACCCAAAACAACAACTTTAGAAAGACAGTTTAGTTTAATTTTGTGATTATTTACTGCCTTGTCCCGAGGGCTTAGAAAGTTTATGGAAGTTTGTTTTGGGTGTGTGAAATACCAGAGGGGAAATATTCTTGTCAGCTTCTGAATCTTGACATTGAAGCATGATGCTGAGTCAGGTTTTATTATGTACATGTGTCCTTCACATTAAGGTTTTAAAAAGACACACTTTAAGATTGATAGTGTGCGATGTAGATCTTTGACATATTTGTCTGATATTTTTAATTCTGTGGTGTAATTTATTTCTCAAGACTAGTTTACACTGAGCTTGTGATCACATGACCAAAGTTAATTTTTCTTTTTCTCTAATAGTAAGTTAGATACATTTAAATGTTGTATATGGTTCCAGAGTTTACAAAGATCACATCTGCTTCCAGCTAATTTTAAATAGTCTATCACTATTCTTTTATACACAGCATAGTGCCTAAAGTTCTTGAAGAAACTGGATAATTATGTTTCAGCATGTAGTTAAATGTTAGCAAATATTTTGAATGGTGGTTGTAGTACTTTCTTTGTTTAATGGTTTTTGGTGTGGAAAAAGGTCTTAAATATCAAGTGTGTCAGGATTTGGGAGATAACTGTTATCAGGGGGCTACATCCAGTTTCCTGCTGTAATTCAGTTGAGGGGGTAAAGATAATTGCATTTCTTTGACTGACCACTTCAAACAGAAGTTATTTGAAAGGAACATTCTGGAGTTGCATGTATCCTAGGTCTCCTACCAGATGGTAAAGAGTGTAAATGTTTCATTACAGACCAAAACAAAAGTACCAGAATTGGTGACACCACAGGGGTTTGTCCAGTTCTTCTTATACCGTATATTATTGTTGCAAAACTATACAAGCACTTTCTAAATTTGTATTTCTTGTATTTATTCTTGTAAGATTCAAAGCTTCTTAGAGATTATTAGAGGTGTATTCTCAACAAAATAAGTAATTTTACATTGACAAAATTAGATTTTAGTATACTGAGTTTCAGCTAACCTTAATGTTTATTCATCACATTTATTCCCATGCTGAAAATAAAGAAAATTACAGAGAGAGGTAAGTGATTTAAATGAGTTTGGGCTTTAAACCCAGATATCTGAAAGTGTGTTTATATTTGAGGATGAAATGGTGACTTCTACTTCTTTATGCAAGTGACATGAACATAAGTTTGCTTTTACACAGCTCACACACGACTGCAGTATGATGACACTTCATCTAGTTTTAATCCTAATTCTGTTAGCAGAGCATTTACTGGGATGAGTGAAGAAGAGTTAGTAATGCAGGAGCATAGCAGCGTGTCCTTGTAGAAAAGGAAACCGTTTCTGCCCAGCGGTGGACTAATGGTAGACAACAAAAACTCGGCCTTGACTCATATTGTCCCTTATTTGTTGTAAATATAACAAAACCCAGAAGTAGACTGTATAGATCCACTGTAGCTCAAACAGGCTATGCAGGTGTTGGAAAAGGTCGATGGGTTTACAACGCTCTGAGCCAAAGCGATGAAACTAGGCTGGCTGGATGACTTGACCATGAGGGACATGAACACAAACTAATATCCCTATCATGCCTCTGACAAGGAAAAACTACGACACAGAAGATTCTTAGTAATGCCACTCTGACATCTACAACCCTCTATACAAATAAACCTGCCTTGCCTTGAATTAAAAACTGGCGTGATTCTGTATTGTAAATCCCTGCCAGGGCTCAGGAACACCTCTGGAAATCGCTGTCTAAGAACACAGTTTGGCATGGCATCCACAAATGCAGGTTAAACTGCCAAATGCTGCCAATATCGCAACCAAATTGAAAGTGGAAAACTGTCCTATGGTCTGATGGATGTAAATGTGAAACTGTGGACATTGCATCCTTTTGAACTAAAAAGGGGAGGGTTTTTTTTTTTTTTTTTTTTTTTTTTTTTTTTTAAAAACGATGTCTGCATCTCTGATGGGCATTAGTGGCTTCAGAGCAGGGCTGGGCAATTCTGATCCTCAAAGACGGTGTCCTGCATGTTTTAGATGTTTCCCTGCTTCATCACACCCTTAACAGACTTGTACTGACGCTGATGACAACCGGTAATTAGAATCAGGTGTGTTTTTTAAAGCAGGGAAACATCTAAAACATGCAGTATACTGGCCAAATTGTCCAGCATTGCATCAGAGTGTAAAGTTTGTCTTCTGAAAAGAAATGACCATGAACAAGTTTTACAAGAATATATACTTTTGCGCAAACAACCCCCCCCCCTTTTTTTTTGTTTTTTTTTTTTTTTGTTTTTTCCCAGGAAGGCCTTGCATCTTTCAGCAAAACAATGTTAAACCACATTCTGTACCCATTACACAAGCACAGTTTCCTTGTAGTCGAGTGCATCATTAAACAAATGAGATTACCTGTAACTGCTCAGCTTTTCTCAGTTCTCAAAAGTATATGGGCTGTTATTAAAAGAAGAGCAAAACATCACCAAGTCTCAACGTTTTTGAGACGTCTCAGTCATTAAATTCAAGACTGCTTAGTTGTTTTTTTTTTTTTTTTTTTGTTTTTTTTTTGTTTTGTTTTAAATGGTACATAGTATGCAAATACTGTATGTTCTGGATCAAATATGGATTTATAAGGTTTGCAAATCTCTGAAATCTGTCCTGACATTCTTATTTTTAATTAAAGTTCTGATGTCATTGTAGAAGATGAAGTTACCCTTGCAAATCTTAACATGGATTTGTTTACATTTTTGTCTTTTTCTCTTTTTCAGACTCTAAACTACAGCTGTCTCGTAAGTCAACGTTTCTTGGTGAAACTATTCACCTCCTTTCCTCTGTTTTGTGTTCACTGATTCAAACTGGAATGCAGAATCCTAGGGGCAAAAAAAAAACAGTTAAATGTTTATTTTAAAAAAAAAAAAAACAGGTTTCCTGGCTACTACTCTTTGCAGTCTAAATCCATGGACAGACGGTTTTAATGTCTGTTTCTCTTCAGACTGTGGTTTGCCAGCTCTCAACAACAGGATTGTTGGAGGACAGGAAGCTCCTGAAGGCAGCTGGCCCTGGCAGGTCAGTCTGCACACCTCGATTCACATCTGTGGAGGGAGCCTCATCAACAACGAGTGGGTGCTGACCGCCACTCACTGCGTCAACGGGTGAGCAACAGGCGTGGAGATGACCAGTCAGGAGCTGATCAGTCAACTAAGTTCTCGTAGTAAAAGATGCATAGCAGACTACACTTGCAGCATTTGCAGACTGACAAAAATGCCTTGAGTTAGAAAAAGTTAGAAAACTTCATTTTGTGTGTGTGTGTGTGTGTGTGTGTGTGTGTGTGTGTGTGTTTGCTCCATACAGTCTAAAGCAGTCTTGGTCTCAAACTTTTCTAATTTATTTCTCGTCTGATCTCAGACGCTCACCAGCTGACTTTACAGTGTATCTGGGTCGTCACAGTCAGCAGGGATCCAACGCCAACGAAGTGTCTCGATCAGTAACGCAGATAATCAGTCATTCTGGCTACAACAAGAAAACTTCTGACAACGACATTGCTCTCCTGAAGCTGGACAGCTCGGTATCCTTCACCCAATACATTTCCCCTGTCTGCCTGGCGGCCTCAGACAGCACCTTCTTCAGCGGCGTTGACATCTGGATCACCGGCTGGGGAGAAATTGGGAATGAAGGTGTGTTAAAATTATAATCATAATTTAAAAAAACCAAGTAACATCTGTGTTCAAAGAAATTGACTATGTGATGGAAATTATGTTTAAGATGACGTTTAGATATTTGTTTGCCATCACTGACTACAAATTTAGCGGTCAAAGATGTTTGTTAAACTTGATTTGTGTCCCCTTAGTGCCCCTCCCTGTCCCAGAAAACTTGATGGAGGTGAAGATGCCAGTTGTGGGAAACAGACGTTGTAAGTGTAACTATGGTGTGAACCGAATCACTGACAACATGATGTGTGCTGGATTACAAGAAGGAGGAAAGGACTCGTGTCAGGTGATCATCTTTATCTGTTCACATTCGATTCTCTTCCATTTCCTTCTTCTCACCTGCTCACAATAAAGTCTGTTTGGTCTTAAAGGGAGACTCGGGAGGTCCACTGGTGAGCAAACAGGGCGGTCGGTGGATTCAGGGAGGAATTGTAAGTTTTGGAGTAGGTTGTGCCCGCCCCAACTTCCCAGGAGTCTACACCAGAGTGTCCCAGTACGAGACCTGGATCAAAGACCGGATCACCAGCAGCCAGCCAGGCTTCATTAGCTTCACGTCCAACGGGACTGACGGTGACCTCAGCGTTTCATGTCCAGGCCTGCCGGCTATTACAACCACCGCAACCATCCATACAAGTACAAACACCACTTCTACAACTGCCATAACACCTGCCACAACTGCAGCCACCACAACCACCCCATCACAAACAAAGATCATACTTACAACAGTTGTAAACACCACCTCAACAGCCAACTCTACAAACGCCACATCCACCGCAGACTGACCAACCACAGAGACCCTCTCTCAAATCACAACATCAGACTTTGTAAAAATCCACTTTAATAATAAAAATGTCTAGTCAGCATACCAGCTGAAGGTATATTATGATCTCTTAAAACAGAAAAGAGACTTTCTTTACTGTTTGAATATATATTTTTTTATTATTTAAAGGAACAGTTGTTTCCTTTTTAGGAAGCATAGTTAAGCTCTTGGTATCTGCTGTCTCGATTAAAAACCAGCCACAGTAAATTTACAATCCCAACCCAGTTGTCTCTTGCAACAACTGCACGGTGTTTCATAGCTATAAGTCTCACAGCACTAAACATCAAAGTAACTCGCAGAGCTCCAGCTTATGTCACTAGAGACAAATAAACTCAACAAAGCAATGAGGGAAAACCAAACGAGAATAAATCTTAGAGAGCCTCACTAAAGTGACCACAGGGGAACCAACTGGGTTACAAATGATAGAATTACTTTGTGCTGCTTTGAACGGAGCCACTGTTTACTCAAATCACAAGCATCCAGATTGTTTTGTGTATTTTGTGCAAAATTCAGCCTGACATCTTTGGTAGCAATAATTTGTATTAATTTCTGTCTATGGATGTGTAAGTAAGATTTAAGGAGCCTGCTGTGGTTTTTCCCTCCAGCTGTGGTCTGTGGAAGAGCTACACAGAATTCTCGTATTTCGGGTGGAAGCTCGGTGGCGAAGGCCGGCGTGTGGCCGTGGATGGCGAGCCTGCAGAAGGATGGGCGGCATGTGTGTGGTGGGACGCTGGTGGCTGTGGACTCTGTGATGAGCAATGCCAACTGTTTCTCAAGGTGATGGACGCATGTATTAAACCTAAAACGGTCCAGCCTTTGTTTTGAACTAGTAAGATGTTTTCAGTTGTCCATCGTAGTCGAGCTCATCTTCTCTCTCACAGCTCCCCTGTTGCGTCTGAGTGGACGGTCGTGTTGGGTCGTTTGAAACAGAATGGATCAAACCCCTTTGAGGTGTCGCTGAACGTGACTAACATCACTCTGAGTAACATGACGGGATCCAACATTGCACTGCTGCATCTGTCCACCCGGCCCAGCCTGTCTGACTACATCCAGCCCATTTGTCTGGACAATGGAAGAACCTTCCCCGTGGGCTCAGTGTGCTGGACAGCCGGTTGGAGCTCGGGACGAGGAGGAGGTGAATCATCAACACCAAGACTAAAACAGCAGTCCTTCATGAACCCACATCAGCCTGATTTAATCATTCCCGTTTTTCTTATTTTTTTCCAAACTTTAGAAGAACAAGTCCTGCAGGAAGTGCAGACCTCGGTGCTAAACTGCGGGAATTCATCAGCCAGTGAGAGCATTTGTACAGGACTTTTTACACTGGAGGAGGTAGGTGATGAAATTGTTAGAGATGACTAGTGGTCAACATTTATTAATGTTACTTCAGGCCAAAAGAAGATCCCAAGATCTATAAATGTTGGGACAAACTCATCCCTGGTAACGAGGGATTAAGACTAGAAATACACCGATCACCTTTACTAAGGAGTCATCCAGAGAAAGCAGCAGGTTGCAGAGGAAGCTTACTTGGCACTAATTATAATTTTTTTTTTTTTCTTTTTTTGTGTGTGTGTCTTTATTTTGAGAATAGCACGACTGTATAGTTATATTGGACTCTGTTGAAGACAGCTGACCTCTGTCTAGTTTACCACATGATGGGGAGGAATTTTGGACAGGCCTGAAGCGCCATTGACCTCTTGCATCAACAAGACATTTTCATCCACAGAACTTGCACTACCTTAATATTTCCTTCCTCAAGATTTTTGTACGTAAAAAGCCCAGTAGATCATCAGTCTAAAATACTTATACCAGTCTGTCTTTACGAACAAGCATGTCATGTTCAAAGTCACTGAATTCAGC
Source organism: Xenentodon cancila (assembly GCA_014839995.1). Lineage (NCBI taxonomy): Eukaryota > Metazoa > Chordata > Actinopteri > Beloniformes > Belonidae > Xenentodon > Xenentodon cancila. The sequence continues at coordinate 3,365,456 of CM026214.1, read as the reverse complement.
CGTCTGATGCTCACTTTGAACTTCAGCAGGTTACCATGACCATGTCTACATGCGTGGATCGGATTAAATTGGCTCTTTCTTTACTGCACAAGAAAAAATTGTCGGTGAAGCGCATTTTGTAGCAGATCAGACAACTGATTACATTTGTCTTCTCGTTCCTCAGGGCGACTCTGGAAACCCGCTCATGTGTAACTTGGACGGCTCTTGGTTCCAGGCAGCAGTTTTGTCATTTAAAAGCACCTCCAGCAGGAAAAAACGAGATGTTAAAGTGATGGTCTTTGAAAAACTGAGCCGATTTCAGAGCTTCTTAACTCGGTCACTGGGGACTTTCTTGTCCCCAACTTTCTCCAGCCGCATCCCCGCCAACAACGGTACAAACGCCACAGCCTCCACCAGCTTGATCGCCACCACCGTTGGCACCACCAGCAGGGCTCACACACATTTCTCTTTTTTCTTCTGCATCCAACTCCTCACCCTCGCCTTGTGTCTCAAGATCTTCTCATAGATGTTTTACATGATGTGACTTGCACAAATTAATGTAGGCAAACTTTGAATGACACTTTAATGGGTTTTTTTTTTTTTTTTTTTTTTTTTTTTTTTTTTTTTTTTTTTTTTTTTTTGCTTTTAATCTCATAAAGGTGTTTCCCTGTTGTCAGAACATACAATATGCTTCTGTTTCTGTACTGAGGGTGTGAATGTTAACTTTTAAAAGAATTGTTGCACCGGCCCTGCAAATGTGTATTTAAAGAATGTGTTAAAATGAAGATGCTCTTAAATGTATTGACTGTAAATTATTCCAGAAGTTCAAGCTGTCTGAAGCTACAAAGATCAAAGCGACGTGAGTGCCAAAGCTTGTCTCAAGTTTTCACAAAACATTAAGAAACATGTATTATCTATCTACCTCATGTTACAGATAAGGTCATCTAAATGTTTTCTTTTAAACTAAAAGCACTAAATGTTAACAATATTCTGAGATGGGTATGTGTGGGTTTTTTTTTCTTTTCTTTCCCTTTTGTAAATGTTAAAGCTGGAAATAATTTAGGAAATTCGGGTTTTTAATTTTTACAGAGGAATGTAAATGTTTTCTTTTAATTTGAAAACAATTTCTGAATGGAGTTGGGAGATGTAATTCATATTAAAGATAACCTGACATTAAACAAATGCAATGAAAATGTGAGTTTACTCTAATAGACAACCTACACCTGTGTTGGTAAAATTTTCAACTGACTAAAGGTCTTTTCTTAATTTAGGAGAAATATTTGTAAACTGAATTCCTTGATGGATCTGTACAGATCAATCAAGTCAAGGTTTCTGTTTATACAGATATGCTCTGAGCAGTGACATGCAGTCAGGGGAGGCAGCTGAGGCACAGCCTCGCATATCATGGGGAAAAAATATTTATTTATATATATATATATATATATATATATATATATATATATATATATATATATATAATTACTTTTTACTTTAACGTCACAATTTTTGGAATTGTCTTTCAAAATCCCTTAATTTCACATTTACCGCTCAAATACTAAGAGACGAGCGCTGAGCCTCACCGTGGATTTCACAATCACTGCTCTGCAGTGAGACCATTTTGCTGTCCCTCTTAAAATGTTTCAACACTTTTACTATATAAGTTAAATGTAATTAGTTCAGCTGGTGTATATAATTCCCAGTGTTTTTTTTTTTTTTTTTTTTTTTATTTACTGTATGTGTGAAACGTGTTCTTGTGCCGTCATCAAACTGCTGAGCAGAGCGACAAAGTGAGGCTGCAGTTCTCGTGTTTAACGGCAGGGGGCGATAGTGATCCCAGGAATTATTCCTGCAACTCGGCTGCCAAACAGAATGAATGACAGCATCAGATAAGGAGACTTTTACAAACGATTATCGATGTTTTTATTCAAAAGCAGCTGCGCATGGACTTCATTTATCAGTAAAGGTTTTTTTTTTTCCTCGGAGTCTCCAAAAACCACTCGGATTCAGAGCTGCAGCTCAAACTGGACAAATGCAGTCTTTTGTCCCCTTGTTCTTGGACTCATTTGTTTTTCTGCAAATGCACAAGGTGTAGAAAGAGAACAAGTTACCATTCTGACACCTTGTAAAAGCAGCTCTTTCTCTTGTGACTTTAATTAAAACCTGTACAGATGCTAAAGGTACAACTTAGATTTGGGCAAATAGGAAGTGGGAGAGCTGCGGAAACCCTTGTTGGAAAAGCAGGAGTCATGGCACCCCTGCTAGATTAGGAAAGAAAAGTCCTCCCTGCAGCCCCCCAGCTCAGACTGTCTTCTCTGGGCTGGGCAGAGGATATACAGGCCCGTGCTGTCTAACAGACACACTGGGTCAGGTAACAGAACGTTGATCCCAAACGCAGCACCACATACAACAGATGGGAGGAAAAACTAGTGAAGATAGAAGAGCTTTGCATAAATGAACATCTACAAACTCAAACTGAAGTAATGAAGAGTCGACCAAAATTCCTCCACGATGTGATGTTCTTGGCATTGCAGTACATAGAGAACATTTTGCACAGTATATTTGTATTGTCAAATAAATGTTTAGTTGCATCATGTAGTTTGATGCTGACTAAATCATTTTACTGAATATTTAAAAGAATAAAGGCAAATTCCAGATGTCATGACTGAGGCAGCTGCTGAGATGTTCCCCATCTTCAGTCCACTACCTCGGATACAAAATATAAAACTAGTGTTCAGGAAACAATTTGTCACATTTTGTCAGTCTAAAGCCAGAAAAAGCAAAGAAAATTCAAATTCTATAAACCATTTTAAAACAGTTCAAAATTTAATTTTAAAAAAACATACAAAAAGTGTGTGTATATAAGTGAAGTAAGAAGAAAAAGAACTACCTTAACATAAAAAATCTTGCACTTAAACAGTATGTAGTTGTTTTTTTTTTTCTTCTTTGCAATACTCGGACACCGATGAACATATCAGGGCACAAAGTGGAGTTCGGTGTCTTCAGCATGGGGACAGGCAGGGAATCAGTCCATCAACCTCCTCTACTCAGTGACCCATGGCCTCCAACAGCACTTTAGTAAACTTTGCCCTTTTTTCTTATGGTTGCTATGCTTATGAACTTCGGTGTAACAAACCGTCTGGAGCTCCGGAGGCCTGTTTGACCCAAGCGACAACATCAGTCCTGAACAGCAGGTCAGACAGGCGTCAGCTCCACCACGCTGCTGCCTGCTCACTACTTCAGGGCATTCATGAATGTTCCTTCTTGTAAACATGCATCCATCCTTTACACCTGCTTCTTCCAACGCAAGGTCTCAGGGGTCTGCGAGAGCCTCTCCCAGCTCTCTCCAGGTAAAAGGTAGACGCCCACCCTGGACAGTCTATCCCAGTTCTTAAGTTAATATAATTCTTAGATCATTTTACTTTAACAGATTTATCAGACAGCTGGTTCTTTCTTTCGTAGTAACTCAGTAAATTACAATGGGAAAAAATCATTCTGTGAAACAAACAAACTATACTATCTGAGGCAGCAACAGGTTGATTTGAAGTTGTTATAAAACAGTAAACGAGAGGAAGTCATGTCGATGCACGACAAGGAAGGTTAAAGACTGTGCTGATGTCACCACTTCCATCCTTGTCCTCTACCTGATCCGGATCTCCAAGCAGAGACAGTTGAAGTTTTCGCACTCGGGAGGCTGGCAGGTGCAGGAACAGTCCATGTTGGCACACTGTGCAAAAAAAAAAAATTCAAAAAAGACAAAAAAAGTGTTATTACTTAAAATTAATATCACCAATAATTAATCAAGACTTTCAGGTGAATCTTCCCTGCAGCTATAATGGTGTTGTTTTCATTCAAACATTTTCACAAAAAGAAAAACGGACCCAAAACTATGTGAGACTGTTTTCAGGAAATGTGTTGAAGCGTTTTTCAGGTTTTTTAAATTGCAGCGTAATTTGAGTATTTTGCTTGTTGTACCATTATACAATTAATGTCTCGCTCTATTCAGATGCTATCCTCCATCCAGAGGACAGACTTTAAAGTTCTGATGCTGGTCTATAAAGCCCTGAATGGTCCAGGAGCAAAGCACTTTGAATCACCCTGTTATTGAATTGTACTAAACAAATAAACTTGCCTTGCCTTTATTAACTGTGTTTTATTTCTCATCTAATCAGTTGTACCAAGTGTTGAACTTCTGAGAATTACGTTTACGTCATCTGAACAAATACTCAACTAAATTTCTTAATTGTTTGTTTGTAGAACAATGAAACCCTTCATGACTCCATTAGATGATGAAAATCCAAAGAAAGATAAAGATAAAGGAATTTGTCTTGTAGAGCAGAGAGGCGTATGTTTTACCCTTCCTGTAGTTAACGCCAAGCTTATTTATCAGGTCTGTATTCAGTTGTTGATGAGGTTCCTGATCAAAACTACAAGGTATTCACTCCTGACTGTAAGAGAAAAACATTTAACAACAGTTTTGCAGTATAATGAACGGATGCCAAAGTGGACCATCACAGACAAGTTCAATCAACAATTTATCATCAATAGTGATTTTCTAAAATTGTTTTATTGTTGAATTTCCCTGCAGCTTCTACATCTCAGCTACCACACTCTGGAAAGTAGTAAAATGCATTGTGGAAATGTCTACGTGATTTATGTGCTCAAGCTCCACTGAAGAAGCAGAACCTTTACTTCTTTAAAGTTTTACTTACAGACAGTGAAGAGCATGAGTTAGGCAGGAACGAGCTGATGGTTGGCAGGCGGCAGTTACACATTTCAGCCAGTCTGTAGCATTGCTCACAGACAGAAACACGTGGACAACAATCAGTGCAGTCTGAAGAACAACGGTCCTGTAGGAAAGAAAACAGTGTCAGGTATGTTTTATTACCTCGGGCCTTTGTTTTTCTATGTAATTACAGAAAACAGATCTGACAAACGTAGAAAAAAATGAACCCTCATCCTCCTCTCTAATTCAGCTACTTTCCACTCTCACCATTCATATTCTACATTGTTGTCATGTTGACTGAGTTCACACCCATCCTTTGCATCCTTAGTTTATTACATATGCAGCATCTCCTCTCAGGAGAACAAAGTACTTTTAAATGTCACTGGATGCCTTACTCTGATTTCTTTCTTCTAGTACACCTACCTGCACAAAACAATGAAGCCATGGTTTAAGGTTTTTAGCAAAATACTGCAAAGTTACTTTCAAGCATGATAAAGAAAATATTTTAATTTAAAAAAAAACAGATGTTACATTATTAGAACTTGTAGATTTTCTTCATGCACACTTTATGAATTATATATAATTCATTCTATAAATCCATACATAAATCCATCATACGCAGCAGGTGGTTCTCTGAGATCGGGACTATCTTCCTGGTTACACAAGTGAAACTAATATCTTAAAAGTTCCTGAGAACTGAATAGCAGAGTGCAGTTTGGTTCCTATATTTTGCATTTGCTTCAATTTAAAACAACCTCAGCTGACCATCGTGCTGTACAAGGTAAAGCAAATTAAAATCCTCAAATCAACAACAAAAATAAGCAACTATATATATAATAAAGCAAAATATAAGCATAAAAACAGAGCAAACAAAAATGTCTACTAAAATTGTAGGTACCACAATTCTAAAATGTCTTTTAGAATTTCAGAAAAACAAAACATGTTGAGCAAATGTAAGAGTGAAATATAGTGTGAAACAGTTCATATAAGAATATTTAGCCATAATATATGATTTCACTGTGACTTTAAATATTAATGCCAGTTTTAAAATGAAAAAACGTTACCACCACCTTTTTACAAAGTTCAGCAAAAAAAAAAAAAAAATCATCTCAGTAACGATGACCAGGTCAGCAGCACCAACCTTGAGGCAGTGTCGGATCCCGAGCCCGATCCCCAGGAGCATCATGTAAAGACTCGCAACGATCAACATCACAGCTGGGAGAGGGATGGCCAGCTCCCAAATAGCCAACACCTGAGAGAAAAGGACCAAACAATGAATATACTTAAACCCCTGACAGGTTTAAGTACAGCTGCAGCTGCAATCGTGTTCATATCAAATATCATTTCTTAGTAATAACTTCTTACTTTCATCGTGCTGCTCTGTGGACAAAATGTAACTGTCACAAGACTCTCGTGGACCACTGACTGGAGGGAAAAAAGTTTGTTATTAATCAGTTTAGCATTTCCTTTTGTTTTCTTCGGTTTTACTGATAAATGTTATGGGCTTTCTTCTTTTTATTTTTAGCTTACATTGTTTTTATTTATTTTTCAGTTTGTAAAACATCTATACCTATATATCTATCTACCAATCCCTCTGGGATTATCAAAGTATTTTCCAATTCATTTGAATTTATGTTTCTTTATTTTACAATAATAAACAGTATCAGTGAAACATTTTCTCTGACACCTAAAGATCATTATTAGCCTAAATGTCATGTCTATCTTGCTTTGTAATCAGTTCTTTTTGGGGGTTTTCTCCATCTTTGAGCTTGTTTGTACGTGTTTGTTTTCACAGTTTTCTTGCTACTAACTTTGTTACTCCTCTTGGTCAGTGTGAGTCTCTGAGATGACGCTGCTGAGTGTCTTTGCAGGAACCGTCTGTGTCTCGTGGCACTTGAGCCTGTTACTTGTGTACTGTCAAAGTAGTACAAGTACACAGCAAATAACACTTCTCAAGTACAACAACTATACACACTGCGTGGCCAAATAAAAAGTCACCACCTGGATTATAGAAAATAGCTTAGAGGCTCCTGTGGGGAAACTAAAAGTTATTCATATGTTTCAAAATTAGTATTTAGATTAGAATAGTGGTTAAGATGTTTAGGACCTGGTCCAAAGTGGTCTAACAGTTAACAGAACAAAGGTTTCACAAATAAAAAAAAATCATGTTTCATACATTCTTTATTAAATATTATATGACATTATTTGAAAACTAAATACTGTAGATTTTTTGATTGTCACGTCATGAAACGTATTTTACATTATCGCTAACCGAATACAAAATCAAAACTCACAACTGAGTTTTATGTACTGTTATATACAAGATACACGTTTATATTACATATAAACGCAGATATATTCGATATTGTTTTGTTCGTGTTTTCCTAACTATACCTGATTTTAGGTGACGTTTCACAGCTCTCCGGGTTTGTTGAGTCTACGATGTTAGCAGTCCGAAAACCCCCAAAACAACATAATATTGAGGAACAGCTTGAAATGTCAGTTAAAGTGTTAACGGCAACACAGCAGACGTTTTACTGAAGTCCCTAAAACCGCTTCTCACAGTAGTTTCTCCAAAACAACTAAGAACAACTTACCGCTATGCGAGTTCCCGCCCTTGCATCGGTCTGTAAAAAAACAATGTCATCTTCGGCATACCTTAAGTTAAGTCACATAAAATCATCCAGATATATATGCAAAAGTAAAGAAGAAAAACTGAGTTTTAGACATTCCAGTCGTTGGAAACCATTGTGGCTGCAGCTGCGTCGCCATGGACACAAACGGATCCCTGGAAGGGACAGAAGTGACTCGAACGCTAAAAATAATGGACCTCTACATTCATAATTATTCATAATTGACAAAAATAAAAATACAATTCTCAGTATGTTCTATATTTTTTAGATGAGATAGGTTTATAAAAAAGTTCCTTTTTATCAAAATATAAGTTGTTTATCCATAAGGAATTAAGAACAAAGCCAAAGTCTTCCAGAAAAAAAACCTTACAACACTCGTTTACTTTTTAATTATGTTCTGTGTCTGCATGCATATCTACATTTTTGAATAATGAAATTGCATTTCAAATTGTAAGATTTTTAGCTAAGTGCTTCTGCCTATCCACAAGTAAAACCACCCACGCAGAACAGGCTTCAACTGCACGTTTTATTGAACCAAATGAGGAATTTCAAAACAATCGCCTCTGATGCCATTATTGGTGTTGAACATAACAGATTATTGCATTACAGGACATTTTAGAATTTCGTGTCCTCAAGTATGTTTGGTACCAGATGGGTTGTAGGACCAAACCAAGCTAGTTAAGCACCAAGGTACTTTTCTTGCTTAAACAAAAATAAAAAAAAAATAAAAAAAAACACCATGGACCAAGACACCTTCCATTCACCCTGGTATAATCACAGTGAATCATCACAAGTTAGTACAGGCCATACTTTGATCCAAGTAAGATCATCACTGAAGGCTTAAGTTTTGATACTTTTGCACAAACTAAAAAAAAAAAAAAAAAAAAAAAAAAAAACAGTGCTGATATCAGACATCCTAATGAGAACTGGCCACATGTGCACACTCTGGGAACTTTAGTACAAAATGTTAGAACAGCTCGACGGCAAATATGTAAAACTCCTTAACTGCATACACTCCCACCTCCAGTCCTCAATTTATTCACTTATATAGCGTTTGAAGTGTGACCCTCCTTCACACACACCCCACCCTCACCCCATGACAACACTCCAATACATTATGGAGACTCATCGTTTTATTGAAACACCTTTAAATACAAAACAAAAACATTACATGAAACTGTGCCTTATTGCGGCACAAGACCTAAAAAGAAAAAAAAAAAAGGGGGGACATGAAGGAAATGTGAGTGGGAGGGTCATCACCACTCATCCCTGATGTGTGGAGCTGCAGTGGTGTGTCTTTGTGAGAGCAAGCCTGCCCCCTGGTGTTGTAGGGGATCAGTGGTGTTACAGAGTCCCATGTTATTCAGAGGTAATTCACGTGTTACTTAATAGGAGCTGGGGGGACTGCAGAAGGGGAGAGATGGGGGAGGAAGAGCAACAGCAGAGCATAGGAAAGGGGGGGTGGGGTTAGGCTGGGGCACTTAATGGCCTTCCAGGACAGAAGGGGACAGGGCTGCTGGCAGCTTCTAAAAGCCGTGAACTTTGAGCTGCTCCTCCTTGGCCAGGTCAATCTGTAAACAGAAAACGGATGCCTTAGATTTATACAACAAATGTGTGTTAAAAAAAAGTGATTCAAAGCAAGGCAAATAAAAAAGCCATACCTCAATCAAAAACTGGCAGATATTCTTGCGCTGGTCACCCTGAAGCTGGATTACTTCACCATACTCTGGGTGCTCAATCACTGTCCCATTGCAGGCAAACTTCTGTTAAAAGAAAGCACAAAGGAAAAAGAAAAAAGTTAGAAACATACAACTGCTGTTGCTCAGAGACTGGAGTACTGAGCATTGTTGACTGTCGAGCCCCCACCCTGAGCATTACCTTCTTGAAGGCCTTGACTAGCTTCTTCTTGTCATAGTCGGCCGAAATGCCCTGTACAGTCGTGAGGGTCTTCCTGCCGTTCCGCTGCTGGATTCTTATGTGGATGTAGTCCTCAGTCCCGGCTGGGAGTCGATCATCACCCTTAGTTGCATCAGCAAAGGGGTCTGCGGGGGCAAAAGATGCATTCACACCGCTGCATTTAGGAATAAGTGAACCCCGACTTAACTTCACCGGCGTGAACCCCGACTTAACTTCAGCGTCACACTTGAACTACGCAAACACGCTAACTGCACAGCTCGGCCTCGTTAGCCGCCAAGAAGCAGCTTTATTCAGGAAACGCGGAAAATCACGTCAGTCGCAAAGCGTTCGTACTCAACGCTATTGCAGAGGAATGTATAAACGCGTGCGGGTTAAAAAAAAAAAAAAAACCCCAACAAAAACAAAGATTGATTTCTTTTTCTCAGAAGCAACGACCGCGGTGAAACTAGAGTGCGGTCGGGCCTAATGGCGGCGGCTCTAGCGCTAACGGCAGCCGAACAACTCATCAAGTCGGGCTCAGGCCAACTACGAGCTACACCTTCATGTCAACCTAAATCCAGAGCGCCCCGGTTGTACTCGAAATAACCAAAACGGCTTGAGATCGGACAAACTTCAAAGTAAATCAGAAGCTTATTATTTTAGCCGACCCGCGCCCATCCCCCACCCCGTGTCGCGTATCAGCTCGATCGAATCCACTTACCAAAGGTTTGGAGGTTCTGAATAGCGGACATACGATAAGATTTGCTTTCCTTTCGGATAATGACTTGGTTATCGAGCTGTTCGTCGGCTAAGTTTGACTTTTTGTTGGTTATTTTCGGTTTGATCTTCTCACAGGACGACGGTCGACTCGAGTCCACCAGCTCTCACAAAATGGAGGTCTTTCAACTCGCAGGAGGTGGAAAACAAGCCTTTATAGCCCCGCCCATATACGACTAGGCCCCGCCCTGAAACTGGATGGACACGGGATGGACCCATGCCACACAAGTACCTACGTGATGACGCCACGAGCCGCGCCTTATGCTCCTCAACTTTACCGGAAAGGTGACGTCACCGTGCCAAATAATTTAGTCATCATGGTATAAATTACTAAACAGATATTAGAGGGATTTTTGTAATAACATTTATCCTTTAAAGATTCGAAGTTTTTAAACAGTTTATTTTAAGGATTACCTTAGACAGCAACTTTTCATCTTTATGTGATCAGTAATGGAAGTTGGGTGTTTTTATATCACAAATGAAAAAAACAAACATTCAGGAATTATACAAAAGTATTATTTATGTGAGAGTGTGCGGTCCAACTACACACACACGTGTTCTACAGTATACACGCAAAGTAGTGTCATTTAGCTGTTTCACTTTTTAAGAGATACAATTGAATATTTTATTAGCTTTTTTATTATTATTTATATTTATCCTGAGCAGTACATATTGTACCATGTTCATAGAAGCTGAAAATATTATTAGACCATTTTCTTTTCACCTTAAGAAAAGATGAGAACCTAATTGTATTCAGGTTCATGTCATTTTGCCCAGATTTTTTAGTAAAGGTGAAATATTATAATATTATAGCCCTATATTTTTAAACATTTAACATTCAGAGAAAAAGTCCAAATGAGCAGATAAAGGCGCTTCAAAAGAGGTGCTTTGTTATTCTTCCATTAATTTTAATCCAGTGCCCAATTTAGGCCAAATTAGAGTGTTGTCATATAACTCACTGGGGGAGCAACAAGGACATAACAAGAAAGACTGTTTATTACACTTTTACACTTCATCCACAAAAAAATAAGAGTGTGACAAAATAAGCGCATTATTGTTATTTTAAACCTTGATGTGTCTTTTTGTACACAAGCACTGAGGTGAAAGAATGCTCTTGTCTGCTTTAATGTAGTCTTTTCTTATTCACAGTAATAAAAAAAAACACAAACTTAAAACAAGTGAACTTCTTTGTAATAACTATATATATATATATATATATATATATATATATATATATATATATATATATATATATATATATATATATATATATATATATATATATATATATATAATGTCATTTATGTTATTTATTCAACTAAGAAATGTCTCACCTCAGAGGTCTTTTCTGTAATACGTTTACGTTCACTAAAGCACTTTGTTAATAAAACTATCTCAAGTATTGTGCTTTTTATTTAAGATGTTAGTAATCTTTTTAATCCACTAGGTGGAGACAAAACACCACAACAGACGAGTCTGAGGCCGTCTGAGTTTATTAAGAAGCTTATGCCACATCTAGTGTCTGTATTTAAATATTGTAGTTGGTTTCAAAACTCCAACGCAGATCATAAATTCTTCCAGCATCCTAACACTCATCGACTTTAAATAAATTTAGTTGGAGAGTCTTTGAAACGTTCTTGGATTGATGTAAACAGTCAAATGAGCAACACACCACTTAACATATAACCAATAATATCCAGCTAGATCACAATCACTCAACAAAGCAGGTGAAGAATCAAGAAATGAGAATTAACACGCTACAGATAACGTTGTCAAGAGATAAGCTGAATAAAATGTGTTTTATACTCATCTTACAGCATGTCATTGTACACAGGTTTATGGAGAAACAATTACATGCAAAACTATAACTGCTACTTGCATGCTGTAGCACCAAATATATATATGTATATATATATATATATATATATTTTTTTTTTTTTTTTTTTTTTTTAATTAATTTATTTATTTTTTTCAAGTTATCAGTTTTCAGAGACTTTTTGTTTGCAGGTTCTGACATGCTTTTGGGCGCAGTGCTCTCTCAGACTCCACTGCACATACACCTCCACAAAGATGCATATGAAGCTGTAATAATCAAAAAAATGCACAGGACTATCATTTAAAAATAATCTAGTGACTGTGTGTGGAGTGCTGTGTGTACCAGCGCTTTGTGAGACAGGACCTGTCAGCATTTACAGTGTGTGTGGTATGAGAATGAAAACGAGAATTCAGTCCAGTTCTGGGTCTTCCAGCTGAGGTTTCACTGAGCCTGAATCCATCAAGTCAGTTTAATACTGCTTAAACAGACACGCTTGTATTCTTAGTCTCGTTGACACAGTGCGGTTTATTTATAACTCTTAACTGTGGAAAAAGTGTGCCAAAAATGCAATTTTATCCATTTGACCCAAGACTGGGTTTACAACACAAGTCAACAGTGACCTCCCTCTGAGAAGTGACCCATCTATACTGGAAACCCTTAGAGTTCAGTGTGAAGTGCGGCCTGTCTCATGGTACCGATGCAAGTTGGGATTTCTGAGACCAGTTCAGGATTTCATCTCAGCACTGACGGACGGCAGTGAATGAACATCGAAAGCCCTTTAAATTTCTACATTCATCAATATGTCATCAATCTGTGACCTTGAGGATTATAGCACAATAAGATTGATCTTTATTTACCCACTAGTATGAATTAAAAACAAACATCCCACAGATGTGTTTGAAGTGACTTGAAGTACCCAGTCTAGTCTGTTGGTCCTTCATGTGCAATTGATTGTTTTACTGAGTTTTGATTGTGGTCTCCAACACTGGAAGTTCTTCAAAATCCAGTTAAATATAGAAAGTTGTGAACTTTAATGATGGTTTCATTTTTTAATTCTTCTGTGCAATTACACGTTTTACCTGCACACTACAGTTTTAAGTGTTTAAAGTGATGATGATGATGATGATGATGAAGGCCACCTTCCTCATGTCCTCTTACCCTTTGTCCATCAGAAGTCATTTATAAAGTGACTGACTCATTCTGACTTTTCTTTTGCAGCCTCAGGTGCAGTCTTTTCTAGTCCAGTATTCTTCTGGGCCCTCCTTCGCACGCGTCCGCGTAGGCCCTGTTTGTTCAAACAGCGCTGCACAGTAGACGTATGCACCACCACTCCTGCATCAGCTAGACCTTCCTGCAGGTCCTTTGCAGTCATGTGAGGGTTCTCCATTGCTTTTCTGCCCAAAAGATGTGCCGCTTGCTCTGAAATCTTTCTTGGTCTTCCAGATCTTGACTTGACTTCAACGGTTCCTGTTGCCTTCCACTTCCTGATGACATTCCGGATGGTGGAGATTGAGAATCCGAAACGCTTCGATATCTTTTTATAACCTTTCCCACCTTTGTAAGCATCAATCAGCTTCATCTTCAGGTCATGGCTCAGTTCAATAGATGAGCCCATGACTGTGGTGTAAACACAAGGGCAGCTCCTTCAGTCTGCAAAGAACAAAGACGAGATTAAATCAGTTTATTACACCTACAGTCAGTGTCTCGTGTACAACAAACCAACTTGATAAATGCAGAAGACACACATCATCTGGTATAACTTGGTGGCAGCAGCCGGCCACGAAGTTTAAATCCTGATTCATAGCTTCTTTTATTCAGGTGTCAGGTCCTTGTTTTGTTGCACAACGTGTTGATCTTTTCATTTATGTAATTTCCTTCTACTCTGAAGACAACGAAGCTCCATAAATCTGTTAAAATCTCCTGCTTGTGACCACTGACGCATCCCTGCATGGTTACCAGCCCAGAGCGGCGATGAAACCCCTGGCTGTTTAGATTAACTGAAGTGCTTTCATATTTCAAAAAGCTTCAATAGTCTTCAATACAAATGCATCATGCAACAAGTAAATGAATCTGCACTGAGCTCAGTGGGTTTGAAATGTCACTACCTGTCACGTTAGCTCCTTAAACACCTGCCCACTGTGTCTTAACATTTAGTTTGGTAAAAACTACATACCAACGCTGGGGGGTTTAGACAGCGGTTCAATCGTGTGATCGACATTAATGTTTTGATTTTTCAAGCGGTCTGCGGCTTCTAGCTGCTGTTCAAAAAACATAAACAAACCTAAAAGGCCCGGAAATCACGTGATCACAGTCCCGACCAGACAGGACGTAGTGCCGTCAGTACGTCACGTGCGCGACTGCGTAAAATTATCACTTATTTATTTATTTATTTATTTATTTATTTATTTATTTATTTATTTATTTATTTATTTGAGTCAACTCAAAACAGTGAAGTTAGGTAATTTAGCTCTGATAACAATCAGTTGATGATACCATTAATTAAAAAAACTTGTAAGAGGCAGCAGATGAGCCAACTTTTAAAATAAAAGAAACTTTGCAATTTTTTTAAATATACACTTATTTGTTTTCTTTTCATTTATAATCAATTTTAAACACTTATATTTTATTTATTAACAAATATGTAATACTAATAAAGAATACCGTTAATGTGGAAAGTGTTCTTCCAATTACAGTTATTAATGGCGTGTTTCACCAACTTTTTAACTAAATTGTGTCTGAGACATTTGCATGCAGTTTATCCATGAAACATATCCCATCAACTTGAGATTAAGTAGGCATGTTGTACATTTTAAGTGACAACCTGTTGTTTACATCAGTCCTAACAAGTGGGCATTCATAAAAGAGATGTTCAGGAGGAACGACAGGCACAGAGGTAAGATTCAAAATCAAATATCTGCTGTAGAAAGCTCTTTACAAAGTATTAAGCATTTATTTACTTGAGTGGTGCCTCCCACCATCTGACATCCTGCCTGTCAGGAATCAAGCAGTGTTTGAGAACTTCCTACAGCTAAACTCAGACAACACAGAAATGCCCATCATCGCCCCAGACGGTGGTACTCCAGGGATTAAATGACAATCAGTTGAATTAAGTCATTCTGAAAAGTCAAGCCTAAGAAATTTAGGAGTAATTTTGGATGAACCAATGTCCTTAAAACATCACTTCAAAACTACTAAGGTTTTGTTTTGTTTCCGTTAAACTCAGAACAATCGCGTCCACGGATGAGTTGGAGATGATGATCCATGTTTTTGTCTTCATGATTAGATCAACAGCCCGTTCACGTGGTTACACCAGGAGTTGGCTCGTCTACAGGTCGTTCACAACTCCGCTGGGAAGCCTCTGACCCACACAAGTTGATGTAACGCGAGATTTAAAGTCTCTTCATTGGCGTCTAGTTAATTACCAAATGGACTTTTAACATTCTGGTTGAACCCTCGGAGCCACTCATGGACAGGCCCATCCTTATTTTGCTGATTTGATCCAGCCCTATAAACCTTTTTGAAGATTGAGATCATCTGACAACAATGGTTACCTGCACTCAGGACACAGACCCTTCCAGTCGGGCCGGGACTCTGGAGCAAACCCGCTCTCTTTTTATGACGCTTTTAAAAACATCTCAAAACATTTTTATACCTTCAACTTTTAACCAAAGGGCCGCTATGACAAGTTTATTGTCTTAACCGTCTTACATTTCATTGTATCTCTGTTGTTTTCATGATGTCTATTTTATTGTGAAGCACTTTGTGACTGATGTCTGAGAAAAGTGTTACGTAGATAAACATTACTTACTTATGTGACTCTAAAATGTTTTTTTTTATTTTAGGGGCGATGGAATAAACGTGTAAGGATTTTTATTATATTTTTGTATATTGCATATCAAAAAAAAAGAAAAGCCAGTTTGTAAAAGCAGGATCTTTGTTCATCTTGATTTGATAAATACTTTCAAAGTACAATAGCACATTTGTTTCTTCACTTAAGTGTAATGTATATATATATATATATATATATAAACCCCAAAGCATCAAAATAAACCTAGTCAGTCTTTACTCTTTTAAAATTTAAAGTTGCTAATCTACATCTGAGATGCTTCAAATGCATTTTATTCACTAAATCACTTTTATAACTTGGAGCTACCACGTTTAGTTCAACTGTCAAAGTCCTAAAATATATAAATGAGATTTCCTTTAAATAATAAACAGAGAGGCTCAAAACAAACACACTTTTTTTCACATAGACGTTAACCCTTTAATGCCACAATTAGGAAACGATACAGAAAATCCTTACATTTTTAAGTGTTTTTTTTTTGTATATCTATGAATTCACTGGGTAATTTCATTATTTAAAAGTATAAAACACTTTTTGTTGTATTAATTACAGAAGTGGCGCACAGTTCTCAGAAATCTATCAGATATGATACGTCAGGGATTAAATGTACTTTATTTCCACACAGTTAATAAAACTGGTACAAATATATTTAAAATGAAGATGTATGATGTGATTTTTGTCAAACATACCAGTGGTGCAAAATTACCTCTGAAAAACACATTTTATTTAAATGAACTAACATCAAATCTCCACATCCAACTTCAAAGAAGTTTTTGCTGATTTTTACTAAATGGGTTTAGTTTATTTAACACATTGATCATCACGCGTGTCGTCAGTTTGATTCCACTCAAACTTGAGCAGCAGGTGGAGACGAAACCAAAGCAACCTGAGGCTGAGAAATCAGAGAAGGCTAAAATAGACAAAAATATAACAACAACAATAATCTTGAATTAAAGTCACACCTTCAGCCAGAACCTCAAAGGAAAACATTTTTGATTTTTAACTCTACAAAGGAAGAGACCGTAGTAGCCATACTGGTGTAGTCACAGCGGCGTTTGGAGAATACTGGAAACATCCAAGCGCTCAGCAGAGCAACACGCCACCTTAACAGCATAATTCAACTGCATCAACAAACAAACAAGAATGGTGAGGATAAAAATAAAAGTACAGCCGTCTAGAGTCTGACATGCAGAGAGATTTTGCTCTATAAACATTTGACGCAGGACTTTCAATTGGCTGCTTTCCTGCCTTACAGACACGCGTCCTGTGGCCATTTAGGTAAACAAGAAGTTTTTTTCTTCTTTACGAAGTAAGAAGGGATTAATTCGAAACGTGAAAAACGAAAAATCCAAATAAAAAGAATGTTTTCATGTGTTGTCACAGAATAAAAAAATAAAATGGAAAGCAGCATGCAAGTGTGTTATGAGAACAATCTTCAACATTAACAGGATAAGTTCAACTTTACATCTGCAGTATCTCCACAAACATGTCCATCATATAGAGAAAGTACTTCTTTTACCATGTGAAGCCAAACAAGAGTCTACTCAGACTAAAAATTATATTAAAAAAAAAAAAACAAAACAAACAAAAACAAACAGAAAAAGAAATGACATCTCTGCTCAGGCGTGAAACCAACCCGCCTTTCTGACGCTAAATTAAACAGAGTGAAGCATGAAAAGACGCAACCACATCTTACAGCCGGACCCCGCTGCAAACCAGACATCCAGACGGCCTTCTGACGTCATCAGCCGACACTGCCAGAGGGAGAGAAAAGGTCAGAGGTTCACAAATATACAGCAACTCGGACCAAAAAAAACCCTTTTATGGATCACTCGAAGTAGCTGATCTGAACTAATCTTATTCATGTCTTGTATCCGTGATCTTGTCCTTTTGGTCAATACCCAAAGTTCATGGCCATAGGTGAGGGTGGGAGCGTAGATTGACCGGTAAATTGAGAGTTTTGCCTTGCGGCTCAGCTCCTTCTTCACCACGACAGTTCGGTACAACGACTGCATAACTGCAGACGCTGCACCAATCCGCCTGTCAATCTCACGCTCCATCTTTCCCTCACTCGTGAACAAGATCCCGAGATACTTAAACTCCTCCACTTGAGGCAGGACCTCTCCACCTACCCGGAGAGGGCAAGCCAACTTTTTCCAGTCGAGAACCATGGCCTCGGATTTAGAGGTGCTGATTCTCATCCCACCCGCTTCGCACTTGGTTGCAAACCGTCCCAGCGCATGCTGTAGGTCCTGGCTCGATGAAGCCAACAAGACAACATCATCCGCAAAAAGCAGAGATGAAATCTTGTGGTTCCCAAACTGGACCCCCTCCGGTCCCTGGCTACGCCTAGAAATCCTGTCCATAAAAATTATGAACAGGATCGGTGACAGAGGGCAGCCCTGCCGGAGTCCAACATGCACCGGAAACTGGTCTGACTTATTGCCGGCAATGCGAACCAAACTCCTGCTCCGGTCGTACAGAGACCGAACAGCCCATAGCAAAGGGCCCCGGACCCCATACTCACGGAGCACCTCCCACAGGATACCACGAGGCACACGGTCAAATGCTTTCTCCAGATCCACAAAACACATGTAGACTGGTTGGGCATACTCCCATGAACCCTCCAGCACCCTGTGGTGGGTATACAGCTGGTCCAGTGTTCCACGACCAGGACGAATATAAAACAATGGAAAAAAATGCTGCACTTTTCTTAAGAGGGAAAAAAAAAAAAAAAAACCCAAAAAACCCCACAAGCATCTTGTGAATCACAACATTTATCAGTGCCAATACATTTCTTGAAATGCTATATTGCTTTTACTTTGTCACATAAGTAATTATTTCTTACTGCTGGACATATTTTTAATTTTCATTGTGGTGTCTCCTGACACATCGTAATCCTTAACTTTGTTCTTACGCCTCAGGACACGTGTGCAAATTAAACAAAGTAGGACAAACAGGAGAAGAGCTGAACAACCCCTGATCCTCTCAGAGTCACCGAAGACACGTCCAGTGATGCATCAGCACCGGCCTCATCAAACCTGCTTCTGAAAAAACACGCATCAGCAGGTCCGTGAACGTCTTGGCACAAACCTCCTCAATTCAAACATCACGTTAACAACTCACTCATCATCTGATGATGTTCTGACTTCTACGGGGTCTCCCTTCCATTTTCCGCTGCCGATTTGGACCGACTTTTGGATCTGCGCCTGGCGGGACTGTTGCTTCCAGACCTGGACTTGGAACGAGACCTGGATCTAGATCTCGAAGGAGAACGAGCCTTGGCCTTCTTGCTTCTGGGAGACTGGGACTTTGACCGGGAATAGGACCTGGACTTAGATCTTGACCTGGATCTGCTGTAGCGGGACCGGCTTCGAGAACGAGAGCGGCTCCGGGATCTGCTGCGTTTTCTGCGTTTCGGGCTGTAAGAGTGGCTGAACACATTTGGCGTGATGGATTACTCTCCCAAAAACTGCCACAAAACATTTCATAGTAATACTTTTTTCCATTTTTTTTACTCATGTCTTAAAAATCAACTTCAGTTTTAATCAAAGCGACCAAATATTTTATTATTTTAAGGTTTTTAAAATGCCAGTATGTTTATATGATGTCACTTATTTTATGAAATGCAAAAACATAAAATAAGTTACTTCTATATAACGTTATGCGGCTGGACATTTGTTGTTTAATTATTATGTATTATTATTATTATTATTATAAAAAAAAAACAGTCGTAGACCCATTAAATAATATAAAGACCGATTTCGATGCAGGTCTACCTTTATTGCAGTGTCAGATTTAAAAGGTACTACATTTTCGGGGCATTAGAGAACGAAAAGAACCCCCATTAAAACCACATTATTTATTCTCGCAGCTATAACACAATTTAATAATTTAAAGTAGTGATAATAGATCGCGGATGTTCAGTTAATTGTCGTCCGTATAAAAAAAAAAACAAAAACAAATAAAAAAAACTTTCCAACTATTCGCCTTCTCCAGGTGTGCAGAAAGGATGTCTCACCTTCTGCTCCGGCGTCCACCGTATCTGCGGTTGGGTCCTCCTTTGCGGCCCCCTCCGTAATGGGAGTCGGGCGGTCTGCCGTACTGGGCCATCTGGACCCGCAGCTCCCGGCCGTCCAGCAGCGCGCCGTCCATGGCGTCCATGGCATCCTCGGCGTCCCGTTTGTCGTGGAACCTGACAAACGCGAAGCCCCGGCTTTCTTTTGTGTAGCGGTCTCTGGGTATGTAGACGTCCCCGACCCGGCCGTACTTCTCGAAGACCCGTCGGAGGGTTTCTGGAGAAGTTCGGTACGTCAGGTTGTCCACTTTCAGGGACGTCATGCCGTTAATGTCCGGCGGAGGCCTGCCGTAACTCATGGCGGGTAGACTACGAGGACGCGCAAAGTTCCTTTCGGTACCGGTCCACACGAACACAAACGCGTGTTTTACTCCGTTGCGTGTGCAAAGATTTTATCCAGCCGAAATTACTTTCCCCGCACAACTTTGACTTCGCTCATTCTCCGTAAAACAATTACTATCAGCTTCTTTCTTTACTGTTGATTTTGATTGCGGATGGCGGTTGCATCTGCTTATAGAAGCATTACTGCCACCTGCTGGACTGGAGCGTTGTTGGGTTTCTGGGGGTGGGGGCTCTATGTAGGGCATGTTTACAAAAGTAGATACATGATAGTTTTGTAAAAATAATAGCAACTCTTTTCTAACTAATTTGTGTTACTAAAGAGAGTTACTAAGTTTTGTAGCTGTATATTGAATTATGAACACACATATTCTGAATGCTATTCGAGTCCGACCTGCAAACTTCCAGACTTCTTTTGTGGAAAATCATGACCCAACAGTATTCTGTGGTGTGTTCAACAATATATTAAATATATCAATTACTATATAATCAAAGTGTTTTTTCAGTACAGTTCAGGATATATATGTTGCACATGTTATTTGTAAACTGGTCTGGACAACAAGTGATGTTGACCACATTGCACCAGGTTTTAAATCTAATAAGAAATAAGCTATGAGTTTTGAGCCTGCCTGCCTGCCTGCCTGCCTGCCTGCCTGCCTGCCTGCCTGCCTGCCTGCCTGCCTGCCTGCCTGCCTGCCTGCCTGCCTGCCTGCCTGCCTGCCTGCCTGCCTGCCTGC
This sequence comes from Xenentodon cancila, assembly GCA_014839995.1. NCBI lineage: Eukaryota > Metazoa > Chordata > Actinopteri > Beloniformes > Belonidae > Xenentodon > Xenentodon cancila. Next base: position 3,344,634 of record CM026214.1, on the reverse strand, counting down.
CTGCCTGCCTGCCTGCCTGCCTGCCTGCCTGCCTGCTGCATTTAAGTGTGTCGACCCTCCTACTTGTCATTTCCTGAAAGGCGTGATCGGAGGTGTCTTCAGCCAGGACATTACAGGGCGTGATATCCCATACTACATGTGCTGGTCCTTGTTCCTCTCCTTTGTGGAACAGCAGTTACAGATATAACATTTACAAAAATCCTCATTCTTGACAGTTGTTTCAAAAACACATTTTATTATCATTCACTTACTAAAAACAAGCCGTTGGGTTGATACCAAGTGGAGGCAGATGCCAGCGGCAGATGGCCGGTGCCAGGCCGGTGCCAGGCCGGTGCCAGGCCGGTGCCAGGCCGGTGCCAGGCCGGTTAGTTCAGGGCAGCTGCAAAAATAATATTTTACAGAAGAGGGCAGCCATACTCAAATCACTGACTGGTGACTCACTAAAGGTTCAACATTCAGTTGTTGTGACAAACTATACAGACAACAGTACACGCTGACATAATGATCCTTAGTTAAATATGATCAATTATTCTGGCAAAACAGAAGTGGTAAATGGGTCTTTCATCCATTTTCTGCAACTGCAGAGGATGTTCATAGGTCATCATACCACCTCAGGACCACACAGACACATTCAACTATAAACGCTCACTCATACAACCAATTTGGGACTTACACAAATAGTTCATTTAAAAGATTATTAAGTTAACGTAATTTTTTTTCTTTTCCAGAAAGAGGGAGAAACCAGAGCACCTGGAGAAAACCCAGACAGACACAGGTTCTGCTGACAGAGAATTAAAGTTGCATTTCTTTAGTGTTCTTGAATTTGTTACCACATTTGTTTGTATCAGATTGCAGATTGACTTGTTTTGATGCTGGAGACTGATGAAAGGGCGTTAACTCAACCGAATCAACATAAGCAGCAGACCTTCTTGAGAGCTTTTCTGATACGCGAGAAGAACCCTTTGGTGCCACTGGTTTTCTTGGATACAGTCATCAGGCGTTTTTGGACACAAGACAAAAATGCCTGTTCAATAACTGTCTGCTCTAATTGCAGGAATATCAGTATAATATCTGCGTCGCACCATATTTTAAGGAGGTCATTAAAAATGGCCTTGTTGAGGTTTGCAATCTTCTTTACATGGAAATCTTGACCATCAACTAAAGCCAATATCTTGGGGAGCAGTCGGTCAGTGACGGCATAAAAGTGGTCTTTTGGAGAGTCTACATTTGTCTCTTTAAGTATTCTCAACACCAGTCTGTGAAGAAGCAATTTCAGGGCTTCTTTGACTTCTTCATTTGGTCCTGTGGTGTCCTCACATGTTTCCTGTGGTCCGACGGCAACCCCTGGACCAGTTTCTTTAGGTCCACTTATCAGGGTGGTCCTGGGATCAGAGACATGGTGTGATTCCTCTGGTGGTGTTGAAATTGAAAGACAATCATCTTTACTGGGGAAAGACTGGACCACACTCTGCAGACTGGAGATGGGCTCCTCTTGAAGGACTTTGGGTGGTTGGACTTCTGAGGAAGATTTTGGGAAAAAGACCTGCTGTTCCTGCTCAGAAACTTTGGATGGTTCATCCTCTGTTGCAGATTTGGATGAAACTTGTTCCTGCTCAGAAACTTTGGATGGTTCATCCTCTGCTGCAGATTTGGATGAAAGGACAACTTTAATTTGAGTTTTCTTTGTAGTCCTGAAAGAATCCTTAACGGCTGAGAAGATCTTTTGTAACATGTTAGGTTTCTTGATATTTTTAAATATGTGTTTTTTGAAAAGGTAGACAATTAGGTCATGTGTTGCTGGATTTTCTATAATTAAACTCAACATTTCTTCTTCCGAGCAGTTAGTTCTTGCACATAGATGGTCGAAAACATCATGTGTGAGTTCCATATATCTTTTTTGGGGGATTACATAACCACTTCCTTTTATTTCAACCAAAAGTAGCAATGAAATTGTCCTAAAGGTGTCTGTCATCTTTGCTGGTACGTAGGTCAGGTTTGATTTCATAAAAGCTACATCGAACAGGCCTTTAAGGAATAAATTCACAACTGAGGTGCAAGTGTCCTCTTCTTTCTGTTCCTCCTCCTTCTCCTCCTCCTCCTCCTCCTCCTCCTCCTCACTTAAACCAAAATCTGTGGACTCAGTTGTCTCATACAAAATTTCCTTCTCCTGGGTGGATTGTGATGAATTTTCCACAGATGTATGTTGTTCCACAGATGTTCCTCTGCTGTCCAGTTGAGGTCTGCACATGTTGACTAGGAATTCTCTCATTAACATCAGGGAACTTTGAACCATAATGTCAACATTACAGACATCACTGATCTGTTTAACAAAAGGTGCAGCAGCGTCTTGATCATAGTGGATGGAGGATTCAGATTTTTGCTCCATGTGTTTCATGGCTTCTCTCTTGAAAAAGTCTGAGATTTTAGAGTAGGCCTGTGGGGTAATGCCCTGGACCACCTCCTCACAGGTGACAGTTCGTTTCAGAATTTTGCTCAGAGACGATGCTGTTAATTGTTTTGTCAGGTCAAACTGAAGCGCAGCCAGCATACCATTGGTGTGTTTGTCTGGAGAACCAGCGACGACACTTTCCCACTGTTCCGCTGTAATGGTGCTGAAAAAGTGTTGAAACATTGGTTTAATATCTTCGGCAGTTATAGCCACTTTTTCTGTCTGTGGACTCATGTTCTTTTGAAAGTGTTGCGATGTCGTGGAGCAAAGATGTTTTGCTGTTATCCTGTGCTCAGGTTATTTTCGAATGAGGTCCAACGCTACTCTCGTGAATTTATAGAACGGGGTATGACGTCAATTGACGTCAAGAATGTTCCAAACATCAGACCAGTTACGTTCATGCCAGAGTAGTTCCTCTTCGTAGCAGCTACGCATGCGCACTTGTGCGTTATGGCTGCGTTGAGCTGTAATGACGTCGCCAACCGCTACGCGGCGGTGTAGCGTCTTTTTCTGCCGCGCTGTCGCTGACAGTGACGAGTTTCCTTTTCATGTACTTCCTTTACGTAGCTCAGATATAGTACCGGACCAAATAAACAATATTTTAACCGAGTTAGAGGAGTTAACTGTAGAGTAATATTCATCTTTACAGACTCTGCAGCAAGCTATCGTTCTGCTTAACTTGAAAACGACGAAGAAGAAATAGCGGCGGGAAATTCACAAACGAAGAAGAACAAAGCTCTCTCTCTCTCTCTCTAATCAATAACTTTAACCAGAATTAATCTTTCAAGATACAATTCAGATAATCAACAGGATGTTCTGGATTCTCTTCATGTTTTTCAGCATTGGAGTTTTTAGCCTCTTAAAAACAAAAGAGAATAAAAATGTCTCCAGGATCCCAAAACATTCAACGAGGAAACTGTTTTTACCTGGCAATTAAATCGGTCTGTAGTTTAAATCGGTCTGTAGTTTAAATCGGTCTGTAGTTTAAATTGGTCTGTTTTTTAAATTTGTTTATACTCTAAATCGGTGTGAATGTTGAACCTTTAGTGAGTCAGAAGTCCGTGATTCGAGGATTGCTACCCTCTTCTGTAAAATATTATTTTTACAGCGGCCCGGATTTCACTGGGAAATTAAAGGTCCTATACTTCTATGCGTCAGGATGGGCTCCGACAGACCCCCGTGACCCGGTGACGGAAACGAATAAAGCGGGTAAATATAGTGGATGGATGGAATAATAATAATAATAAAATGTGTTTTTTATTTCTTTCAGTACATCCATCCATTTTTATGTGAGCCGTGTTTTTATCAGGACGTGTTTTTTAGCATTAATGTCTTGTTTTTCCCCCCAGTTCAACATATCAAACATCTGTCTGTTTGTTGGCGTCAGAACAGGAAAAAAGGTGAGCAACCTGCAACGTACCTGTTTGGTAGCTCCTGTTTTCAGTGTCCGTGTTTTTTTGTTGCCATGACACTGCGACCGTCAGGCAGGAAGCTGCTTCCATCTTTCCCGTCACCTTCGGGGGATCAGAGGGATCATGACGGGTCTGGGGATCGGTCAGGTGACTTCTGTATCTGGCAGAATCTAACGACGGTAAAAAACTCATGTCTCACAGGACCCCTTCCTTCCTTCCTTCCTTCCTTCCATCCTTCCTTCCTTCCTTCCTTCCTTCCTTCCTTCCTTCCTTCCTTCCTTCCTTCCTTCCTTCCTTCCTTCCTTCCTTCGTGACTTACATAATTTAAGAGACTTTTGTTCAAAATGTTACAGTTTACATGTTTTATTGAGTAAATATTTAAACTAATAAGCAACTCCAGCTGATGTTCAATCATAGAAAAGAGCAAAGTACATATTTTTTACATTTGACTTTAATACACCAGTGTAATAAGCAGCACTTACACAAAATGAAGGGATATTCTTTTATTTTCAAAAAGTTTATTTCAAAACCAATGACGTACTTTATAAGGCATCCACAACAATGACTTTTCTTCTTTTTTTTTGGTTTTGTTTTAAGGATAATTTGGGGAGTTTCCTAAAACAGGAGCACGACTAAGGCACAACACAACTCCCAGTGAGAAGAAGAAGAAGAAAAAAAGTGTCACAATGAAACAGAAAACCAGGTTGGTGTCGGATCTGAAAGAAGCCACAAAACATGTAATAAAAGTTTAAAATGAAATTACTCAGCTGGGATTTTCTTCCATTATATAAACCTCTCAACAGCATTTTCACACCATAGAAATGTATGTAAAAGCCTCATAAATGATCACATGACTATCCCCAAACATCTGGCCACATACTGTTAACTTAAAACCTGTACAGCACATTACTATAATTATTCACACCAAATATCAAATCGATTTGTTTTTTTTATTGTTCAGTAGGAAATTTGAGCAGTTAATGTTGGAATAAATATGTAATAAAATCTTTCATCAGTTATTTTCATTCTTTCCTTCAATGCAGCAGCAGTTTGTACCCTTTTAGATTTTTTCCTACTGTACATGTTTCGTTTGTGTTCGTTGCTGCTTCACTGTGTGAGGAGCTAAACTCCACAACTGAGCGGCTCTATGTAGTGATATTACTTCTGACCACATGGGGGCACCCTGATCTACTGTGTTGACCAAAGACTGACCACAGAGGCTGGATGAAAAGAACTGGACAAGCTGCTGTGACAACATACCTTTTTGTTTTTTTGAGGAGTGCCTTTGAAGCTCTTTTTCCTCGTAGCGGACAGCGCAATATTGAAAATGGGTAGAACGAGCTGACCCAAAAGCCAGCTGGAATACACCTCACCTGGCTGGCTGGCTTCTCTGTCACACTACTGGACTCTGAGTCTGAGCAGACTAAACCTTGGAAGGAACCTGAAGTCATCCACCATGGCTCCTGGCTACATCAGCCGATCCGCACCAGAGGAGCAGCGGTGCTGCAGGTGAACATTTTCAACAGGACTTTCCTTTCCAAATGTCGTTTCAGTGGCCAAAGTTAGGAGGGACCTCTACGTTTAGCCAACGCTTGTTTGTAACAAGCTGCCTGCTCTTAAATAAGCTTCTTCCTCAGGTGCAGTGTATTTTCTTTAAATATGAATGACTGTGCTCTGTTAGAAGTTCAGAAGTTAACAGAATGCTGAGGATCAAGTAACTAATGTGATGACAGCTGTCGATTAGAGCCAACCCCTAGTGTTGAGTAGAGGAACTGCAACTATTCTTGGCTTCACATTAGCCTGATCCCAGAGGTTGGAGTATTGGCATTTGAGACCGAGACATTACCCTTTCTATCATATGCTGCCCCTGTGTGGTCAGAAGTGGTGCTGCTACATAAAGTGGCTTTAAAAGGAACATTGTAAAATCCTCCTCACAACGCTGTCTAGAATAAATATGAATATAGTTCATCTTCCTGACTTAAAGTGCAGAATGTCACAGTTCACTCAGAGATTTGAGTTCATGATCTCCAGATTGGTCCTTGTAATAACATTATTTTCTAGAAAACTCACAAACTGAATCAACTGTTTGCTGATTTAGTAGTAAAAAACAACAAATGAAAGTGGGATGTGTGGAGGAATAAAATTAAATAAATACAGAGAAATACTGATAAATATACTAAAGTAAAAATATGTTGTTTTGCAAATGAAGTGATGTTTATGCTTATGTAATATCTTGAATTTATATGTACATTTCTACAGATTTACCTTCATTAAAAGGTAGCTGTCATTATCATTTATTTATATTTATTTTATACATTCATTAAGATTTTATATTTGTACTTGTTAAAACTTACTGAAAATTGTTTGCTCCTTTTTTTGTGTGCGTATGTGGGGGGGGGCTATCTTAGATGGACAAATGTTTAAATGTAAATTTATGTAAGAAATGTCAACATATATGTCAATTTGTGGATGTAATTATTTATTTTCTGCATCCATGTGTTTTTTGTTCTTTTCTGTTTTGTTTTAATCGATGTGATTGAGCAACCAGGGACCTGGATTTGAAAACAACATTACAAATGCTTTATTCTAAAATAAAAAAATTATTAAAAAAATAGAAAAAAATATCAGTATAACCTGTATATATTTTTTATAATTTTTATGTTTACCAAGTATTCCCAATTGACTTTGACATGAGATCCACTTTGTGCCCTTACAGGACTGCTGCGATAACGCACGGCGACGTCTGACATGTTTGGTTAGTTTGACGCTTTCATCACATTACTTAAAGAATCTAATGTCTTTGCAAAGCTGCTGCTTCGACGCCGTCCATCCCAAAATCATTTAATTGACCACTAGGCTGTGAAGCTGCCATACGATTGCGGGACGATTGCATCGACATCTGAAAAGGTGACACTTTGTCAACTCCAGACACGAGAACATGATCCATCAGACCCACAATTCAGTTTGGCAAATTTGCTTAATGTCAGCCTATCTAACTCGTGTGGTTGGAGTTTCTGGACACATATTTAAGCATATGTCAACCTGTAAGGGGGGCAGATTGTATGCACAGTGTCACATCCATCAAAGGAAAAATTAAAGGTAATCTGTGTTTTTGCAGAACCGTGTTAACAGCGTCTCCTCCAGACAGGCCTCACAGCCTCATTGAAGCAGTTACATCCAGGAGCCAGCGTCCTGCATTCGTCTTACAGGGTCCTGCACGATTAACAAGTTCTGCACCACAGTTGTACGACTGGAAACTCTTAGAAAATGAACTTCAACTGGACAAATGAGAATCCAACCACAGACAAACAGATACTGAGACCGTAACTCGAATAAATTAACTGATTAGATAACATTTAAAGCAACATCTGCTGCATCTGAAACTTGGAAGTTCAATTTAAAAACAATTAAAAAATGTCAGTTTTATTGTTAGAGGGGCAGTCCAGCGTTTCCAATGTTTGCTGAGTCACTAGTTTGACACAAGCTGGGAAGCTAAAGGTGCATCTGTAGAGCGACAGCATCGTCGCCTCTCAATGTTTCACAACTAGATGATAAAATCCCCAGGAAAAGTCATCTCAATTTGTTTATATGCATCCATCTTTGCATTGCAGGCCTGCAACGCATCTAATATGATGGTAAAAAATAAGTGTTGTTTCAAGCATGTGAATTTAATGATGATTTCATATAAAAGCAGTTCAGCAGGGAATGTCTAGTAAAAAGAAAGATCAGATTGGATTGTTAAATTTCTCTTCCTGCATTAATTAAGAGAGTCATGAAATCTGGAGTCATTTCAGTGTGTACGGAAAGGTGCACTTTGATATGTGAGCCTTGTTATCAGGTCACCGACAATTGAATTGTACTGCAAAGCTGCAGTTACGTTCACTTAACATTAATTTTAAAGGAGACACATCCTCAGAAAAAAATCCTTTTCTGTGGTTCAGCACATATATTTGAGTGTCTGGAGTGCAAATCTAATCAAAAACTGTGAAATTAAGCATTCTTTAATTGTTCTTCTGAAGTGGTTAACACAAAGGAGGAGAAGAGTGTGGAGCCAGGCGGTTAACTCTTCCCTGTCCACGCCACATGTGACAAGAAGTGTCAAAATAACTGAGCAGTAAAAACGACACGGAATGTTTTGCAGGTCTGAAATGCAGGAATGGATGTGCATAAACAAATGAAATGAAGCTGAAGAGTCATCACAACAAAAAGTCAAAAAGGTACCATTGAACATTTACCATCAACCACATACCATCATCTCAAATATTAATCACTGACTAAAAACAAACAAACAAACAAAGAAATTCTGATGGAGAGATTATATCCGTCGGCTGGTTTGGGAACACCTCGGTATTCCCTCCGGAGGGCTAGAGGAGGTGTCCGGGACAAAGAGAGGTCTAGGCTTTCCTGCTCGCAACGTGAACTCGATAAGTGGTATTTATTGGACAGATGGATCCATCTCTTATGTGTCAGACTCTCTGTGGTCGTGAACATGATGAGGCAGGTACAGAAAAATGAAAAGATGGACAGATGCTGCGTTCAGGATGTAACTCTGCTTTCATGAAGCTTTCTTCCCTGTAAATGTGCATGAAATGTGCAAAATAAATACATTAAATTATTTTTCTTTGTTCTGAATTTTGACTCTTCAAAACGTCAATAAATCAATCTTCACTTTCATTGTTTTTGTGTTCACATTCAAGTTGCGCCCCATGTGTCACGTGGCGTCAGGACAGAGGTCCTGCAGCAGCCGTGACACCGATGAGAGCGCTCTCACGAGCGCATCGGGCTTTTATTCGTCTTTGTTGTGACTCGTTTTTGTACGATGACATCCAGCAAACCCAACCACTTACTTTAAACTTGCAAACTTACTTTATCTGTTACTCACTGGCACTAAAACAAAAACAAGCAAAAAGTGAATAAAAGAATGAAAACAGCAATGTGCTGCATCTTTGAAGTTTTCTGTCACTGCTGAATGTTGTTTTTAGGTTCAGAAACATCTGATTGATTCATCTCGGTGTGATCGGTGAAGGTGAACTCACTTCAAATATATACGCTCTTTCACTCATTGAACATAAAAACTAACAAAAAAAATTATTTTGGAACGCTCACATTGAAAGGCTTCAGCAAACAGAAATCAAATAAAACCATTTAAAAAAATGTTCCTAAAACTTTTAAATGACGGGCCACAGAAGAGCAACAGCAGCTGTTGTCTGCATGTAAAGCATCTCTGTAACCAAGGAGACGCTGAACAGGAGGTATGGAGTTCTTCATCTCACATTCATTCATCCGTTCACTCAGAACACACATTTGTTGTCCGAAATAACGTGAGAGCAGACTTCCCACTTCCCCCCTGAAGCTTTGTCTTCTTCTCTTTCAACCCACAGACTTAAATAAATAAATATATAGACACAAAGGTGTCTTCCTTCATCTGTTCCCCTCCATCCACTCGTCCTCCTTCAGCCCCTCCGATGCTACCTGATCCGTCCGTCCTCTCTGGGCGGCTTCAGCTCAGATTTTGGGTCAGGGCTGGCAGAGCTCCACGCTGTGAGATGGCAGGATTGCATGAAGGGGCAGGAGCTGGAGCCCAGTGAGCAGACGTCCGAGGCGGACCAGTGGTCCTGCAGGAGCCTGTCCACCCAGTGGCGCAGTGGCGCTCCCGTCAGGCCGGCATTGGCCTCGGCCTCCTCCACAGCGCCCAGGCTCACCGGTAGCTGCAGAACCGGGTTCAGGCCGTGGAAGCTCTGCTCCATGTAGGAGTTTGTGGTTGGACCGCTGTGCAGCCGCAGAGCATCGTCTGAAAACACGGCGGGTCGGGAGAGAAAGTGAGAGTTCTAGTGAAATTTTAAAAGGTTGAACAGATGGTTTTTAGCGAGACGTCTAGATGGACATGTATCAAATTATTATTAAACAGGTGTAATATTTGACAAAGATACTGACAAAGATAAGTAAACTAACCATTAAACATTATTAACAGCCAAATATGTTGGGTTTTAACATACAGCCATCAACTGCAGATACTTCTACATGAAATGACCATCAGATCATGTGACGTGCCACCCGCAGTCATGTCTGTTGATGCATCGTGCTTTAATTAGTCCTGTGTGCCCACACAAGCCAGCTGAGCTCAAGCGACTCGAACAGCGAGGAGGAGGCGACAAATTTGGACAGAGGTGACCCCGCATGTGCACAACAGAGTGACAGAATACAAAAACTATAAATACATGCATGCGAGGTGCTGACAGCTGCGACGGGAGGGCCTGAGCCCCGTGCCAGTCAAGTATGAATTATTATTCTCTTTGGTCTAAAGTCTTTTATCAAACGCTGCTCAGTTTGCTGAGTTCACAGACAAAAACGTTGAGGGAAAGATTTGCAGTAAACAACAAACAAGTGAGATACGTTTTACATGCAATGTAAATCACACCCTGTCCTTTCCACAGAGAATGATAAAAACGGCGTCTGATGTAAAATGTGTCGCACCTGTACGGACGGAAACACAATCACACCCACCTCTCTGGATGAGCTGCTGTCGGTGAAACTCCAGCGGAGCGACGACGAAGCTTGTCTGGCCCAACGGGCTCCAGTGATGCAGGACCCTCAGCATCCAGACACCCGGCCGCAGCGGGGAGATGAGGGGTGGCCGGTAGTGGGTGACCTCAGCTGACGCCTCCACGAGGATGTCGTAGGTGGCGGCGATGACATTGGTGGGGTCGACCCACACGATGGTGGCCGTCAGGTTGCTCTGGCTTCGGCTCCAGCGCTGCACGGCCACGGGCTCGTCCATGGGTCCCAGCAGACCCCCCCAGTTCCTGAAGAGACGCTCCTTTGGATCCCAGTCTGAACCCACCTGAAGTGATCAGTGAAAATATCTTTACTGATGTGACCAACTGATCATTTGGTGAGTCTGATCATAAACCCAGAATTGTTTCTGACACAGAAAACCAGCTCCAGCTGCAGATGGAGTCATCAAAGGACAGGTATGCATGCCGACCTGGATGTGCAGAAGTCGGTTGTTGACGGGGGACGGTCTAGCCAGCATGAAGTAGTCTTTTGGTGTCACCCAAGTCTCCATGGTCTCCAGCTGGGTGGAGGCTCGGTTCGTGGCCACATGACGCACCAGGTAGCCCTGGAACTTGTCTGACAGGAAGTAGAGGTAAACCGACACCGGATGGCTCACGGCCACGTACCTGAAGAACAAACACGGTGTTTACATTCAGTCAAGACGACACAACTGACGCGGGTTCGTCAAAGTCTGGAGTACGGAATGAAACATCTAAACATCTTAGTGATGGCCCGCAGTGAAAACGGTTTCAGGTGTTTATTAAAATCCTCAGATGGATAATCTGAATGATACGCTCCACACGCATTTGAAGAGAAATATGTACAGGAATAAAAGAGAATATTCCTGTTAAAGTGTGGATCAAAAGTCAGACTAACTCAAAGCTGAAGTGGACGAAACTATGTCTGGCCTGCAGGTTTCCTCAACTGTGTTCATGTTAGTAAATTTAGGATTTTGGACATGTTGAAGTATAACAGAGTCGCCTTCTTTAACAACTGCTCCTCCCTTCTTTGCTCACACTCTTCCCATCATGCTGCCTCCACCCATGGTAGCCACCAACCTCTCCCAACAAGCACCTCCTTGTACCTAATGTGGTTTCCCCCACCCCCATGACTCCAACACACACACACACACACACACACACACACACACACACACACACACACACACACACACACACACACACACACACACACACACACACACACACAGCTGGAAAAATCCAGCCTGGTGCAGAGACTGAAGCCCGATTGTACCTCTGGACAAGTTGGCCTTATCTTTTATTTAATTTGGAAAACACAAACTCCAGTGAGTTTGGTGGAAAGACACATTTCAGCCGACAGTTTCCCTCTCTGACAGATATAAAACAGCATAATTTATCCAAAACCTGAGTAAAATACCTGGATATGGCTTTTATTCTAGCAAAGATAAAGTATTTCCCTGAGTGTCGACCTCCGGAGGCACAAAACAAATTCACTTTACATCATTTCCATCGGTGCAGAACGAACGCGGCGGGTTTATGTGATTATTCACACCCACCGTTCCAAACAACTAAAACGGGGGCAGAAATGATCATAACAACCCAGACCAACAAGTATTTATGCCCAAACAGGAGAAAGTCAAAAGTCATTTCAACTTAACCGATTTAGTTTATTGATATTAGTCTGGTTGTCGCTCTGGCTATACCACATGTTTTGTTTCTGAGAAATTTCACCCACTCACACAAACCAAACAAATCTTCCACCTGCATTAAGGTAGGTCACCAGATCCAGATCAGTTAGACAGCAGCTGCTAAGAACGTCCACCCACAAATGATCTACGTTGAACTGTGTCATTCAGATTATTCATCATCAATATATTTATGTAAATGTGCGTTTTAAAAAAAAAAAAAAACAACCCCCAAACTCCCCAAACAACAAAAGCATGACAAGGATTTTATTTTTAACATTTCTAGTTTTATTATATGTGAGCCTAATCTATGTGCATATTTGTGAAGGATTTCTTATGCACATTACTGCACAGATGCCGCTGGGGACGCCTTCTCCTGGCCAGTTTCAACAAACTCTCCGACCAGCGGGAGTCTCCCGCCTCATAGAGGAGGATGGTATTACAGCCACAGAGCCGGCAGAGACCCGGCTGGAGGTTCAGGTACAAAGTACCTACTCATTCTGGGTAAATGCATCTTTAAATGTGGAGATTATATACTCTTTTTTTTTTTTTAATTCGAACCAGTATGTGTGCGTACATGCTTTCAGCTCTGACAGCATTAGTCACACTTCTCCTTGATGCAACACAACAAACAACTGTATTTACCTTTAAATTTAAATCTATATAGTTATAGAAATAAAATGGCTTTAAGGCTTCTAATTTACCTTTGGATCACGTCAGTCTCTTTCTAAACACTTTCAACAGTTCCGGCTAATGTAAAAAAAACAACAAAAAAACTTTGACACTGACAGCAGATAATCAATTTAGTTCTGAAACTGTGTTGAAAATAAAACACTTCATATACGCTTGGTTTATTCTGTCTTCACCACTAACTATGGCTCCTTACGTTTGCTTCTACTGACATCAGCACAACTAAAACTGATAAAGGAGATGCATCTGCAGCTCGACTCTGCATACCTGCAGTTGTTGTTGGTGGGATGTCCCTGTTTGGACCCGGCAGCCCAGGACAGTCCCATACGAGCGAAGGCGTGGTAGTGGGTGAGCGTGGAGTCTGATAGGCTGGCGAGTCCGTCCGTCTCCTTCTTGAAGATGTTCTCCCAGTAGGCCTGGAGGCCTGGAGTATCAGGGGCGTACTCTCCAAACAGGTAGGCGTCCAGCTGGCTGATGATCTCCTGGCTGACACTGGCCTCAAACTTTCGGGCAAAGAAGGTTGGTCTGGAGGCTTGCTGCGGTCAGAAAAGGCAGCATAAATAAAATATTAGCCTATGTGAAAGTTATTAGAGAACAGGAGGGAGAACATATACAGTAGGAAGCTGCAGGACAAGTCTGGAATTACATTTATCAACATTTTCTCAGTTGAAGCATGTTCAGTTGCTATGGCAATCACGGTTAGTCAATCCCTAAGGCGTCGATGTAGTACTGTATAGATTGATATTTGTGATTTATCATTCAGAGAAATGTCCAGAAACAAAAAAGATCACTTTGAAGGTCGACAAAGAGCTGAGATGTCCCAACTTTAAAATAACGTCCTTTTACAAAACTCATCCCAGCTGTCAGAAATACAACCACACACTGTTGGCCTCAGAACCTTGAGATGTTGTTGTGTTAGGGGCATCTCACGAGAACCTCTACCTGCAGTTATAAATACAGGCCCTTTTGTTGGTAACTAAAAAGACCAGAGGAAGCCATGGCTCCATCTGCGGACGGGAGATTTAATTATGATGTCATGAGGATGCAGAGGGCGTGGGCTCACCGTCAGCACTGAACCAGGAAACCCCAAACTAATGAGAGGCAAGAGGAGCAGACGGCCTGCGGCAGAGCTCTTTACTCAGCATGGCAGCTTCATCTCAGCTGGTATTCTGGGTGTGTTGGAGTGGATGTGAGTCCAAGCAGCAGTGGAAAGATCACATTACAGTTTCCTTCATCCGAACATCTGACAGGACTGCTTTTACTTCATGCTGTCAGCTCAAACCTCTATGTGGAGTTACTCTGCCACGATCTAAAACACTAACCTTTTATTTAATCACTGTCTCACACAAGCCACCCTATGTAGTAATAACACTTCTGATCACACGGGACAGAACATCACAGTAAAGTTCTTCTATCAGGCCCTGTTGTAGGACACAGCGTGGATGTAATCATGTCCATCCATCCATCCATCCATCCATCCATCCATCCATCCATCCATCCATCCATCCATCCATCCATCCATCCATCCATCCATCCATCCATCCATCCATACATCCATACATCCATACATCCATCCATCCATCAGTATTCAGGGTCACAGGAATACACCTGGACAGGTCACCAGTCCATCACAAGGCCACAAACAGACAAACAACCCTAACCACATTATAAAAATTATGAATCTAATATAAACAAAAAAGACAGCAGCTTCTCTGTCTTCACCAACAGTATTATCGTTAACAGTATTCTGAATTACTTGATTACATTATGTTTAGTTACTTCTGTAACTCAACATGAAATCAGAATTTGTTTCTAAAAAAAAAAAAAAACAAAGTTTGGAGAAAGGCAAAGAAAAACAGAAAAGTCTCAAGGGAAGTGTTTTAATAAACGTAGTCACTTAATTCCTGGAGAAAAAAGGAAATAAAGATGAATTCTACAGTAAATGCCAAAGATTATAAAGACGATGCAGGCGGTTATCAGTAAAACATGCAGAAATCTAGCTTTGATCGGCAGAGAAGAAACTTCCTCTGGACGCCACTGGATGGACGCCACTGGATAGACGCCACTGGATGGACGCCACTGGATAGACGCAACTGGAGTCTTACAAACACGCTGCTGTCAAGGCGACGTCTTGTCCGAGCTCAACTGTCCTGCCTGACGTAGAAAAGTGTGTAAAATCTCTATAAAAATTCAATGTACACCAAAAGCTGAAGATGGTTTACGCCTTGCACACACATACACATGCATGTTTTACCATGTATACTGTACGTGTGAGTCTCTGAGCCTGACATTGGTTTCCTGAGCTGCCTCTCGCGGTCCAACCCCGACATTAAAATAATGATAACCCTGGAAACCTCAGCGGCTGAGTTTTACAAAGCTCTAAAAATATGGTGGGGCTCCCGCGTTCAGCTGTTTTCCAGGATCAGCTCTGCTTATAGAAAGCGTTGCAGCCCCACCACAGACGCCGACCTCAGGTCTGTCGTTACAGCGGGCCGTGAACCGCCTGCTGGAGGTAAAAGCGGCACGGCTAATTTGTGAAAACGGAGCTATTCTGGGTCCCCAGCAGCTTCACGAAACAGCGCAGATAGACGCTCAAAAGAGCTCTGTTTAATGTGGGTTTTACAGTAATCGAGCTTTACATAGTTTCAGGGAAATATAATTTACTCTCAACTTTCTATGAAACTTAAAAAAAATACAGTTAGTGCTGGCTAGTCTTTAAAGGATGTTACCGTACAATAGTATGGAGGGAGTTTTGAATACCACATCAGACGTAACTGAAAACACACAACGCAGTTTTGCTTTATATATTCATTTTATGGTTAATTCTGTGTAAATTAAATGTGATCAAATATATATGTTGATGTCGAGTTACTAACTTAAGTCCTAATATGATCGTATGTCTGGTAAGGGATCCTCTGGACAAACAGTTTATTTTTTTACACGTTCTGTACACTTACAAAGTTCAAATGAAGTGACCTAGCCATGCCATCGTTCCATCACTCCGTGGTCTTCCATTATTTATAGCCGGAATAAGTGCAAACACCTATTCTGTTGTCACTTAAAACCCCAAACTTAACTTTAAACTCCTTACTATCTAATAATATAAGGTGTATTATAACTATTGGCTTTGGGATGCTTGTCTAAGCTGTCCTTCAACGTTCCTCTGACTCACCAATCACATGCACGACCCAGAGCTTAACACGCTGCTGCGCTTTGTTTCAACTAACATTTACCAGAGAGCATATATTGGGGTTTAACGTCAGCTTCAGTGTCGTTTGTCCCACCAAGAACACTTCAACACATAGCTGTGTTAGACATCTGCTGATCGTCCACTTGGAGGACAACCGTCTCTACCGACTGATCCACAGCTGTCCTGAATCAGGGAAACGACCCCAGCTGGCCGCAGGAGGAGACCTCTCAGGTCTTCGGGTTTTGGTCTGCTCTGTTTCCCAGAATCAGAACAAAACATGGACAAAACACTTCCAGAAAACTGCAGCAATGCTGAAATCCTGAGTTCCTTTAAATCAAGGTTAAAAACTTGTTTGTTTACAGCTGCCTTTGACTGAATTATTTAAAGTATTCTGAATTTAAATGTAAACATTGTCGTTTCAGTACTGTACTGTGACACTAGCTCGGCCACTGCCCTGTAGCTCCTCGGCCTGCACATCAAACTTTGGACTCAACGTGTCACCTGGAAGCGCAGCAGGTCTGAGGGCTTGAAGTCGTTGGGCGAGCAGCCGCACCAGTCCACGATGTGCTTGTACTGGCACTTGCAGCCCAGTTTACGGTTCCAGTTGGTAAGCCTCAGGTTGTTGTCCACCATTGTCTCACAGTGGACGCTGTTCTCCAGCACGGTGTGGAAAAACGACTGCGGGTGGGAAGAGAAGAAGAAAATCATTTGTGTGTGTGTGTGTGTGTGTGTGTGTGTGTGTGTGTGTGTGTGGGGGGGGGGGGGGGTTCCATCACACTTTTTGAAAAACAAAAGCGAGAATTCTGATGTACTGCTGCAGAGACCAGTGTTTTTCCTTTTTATGAGAATCTCTTTATAAGAATCTCGTCCTTTTCTTCAAAACAAAGAAGATCTTAACATCGAAGAAGATGAATGGAAACATTTTTAGTTTTGGACAAATTATTGCTGCCACTACTGCTGCTACGTATATAGTGAACAGATTACGAAGGCAGCGGATGATCATTCAAATTAATTTTTAAAGGTAAAATAATGCATAATGATTAAGTGAAGTAATAGCACAACTACATCATATAAATGAGGCCAAAAGCAGCTGGTAAGTTGATTTTAAAGGTTTAAGACTGACAGGCTATAATAGATCCAGTGATGCCGGAGACGTGCAAATGTGAAAAAAGTGTTTCCATTACACTTTTACACTAAACTGGACTATCGGCACATCTGAAGAACCCTCTCATGAAAGCGTAAAAAGGTTTATTTTCGAATTATTACCTCAAACAGAATCAGGAAGTCCCAGATCACTTAGAGCTCAAAATCGTTAATATCAGTGCCTATTTACATGTCATTAAAGAAGCTTTAAGTAGTGATAAGGTCGGACATATAGCGACATCATGTGACAACATATTTTCAAGGTTTGTATATATGCAAAATACGTCATAATGCGATACAAACCGTGATTAGACCTTAATTAGAATCAGGTGTGTTGAAACAGGTACATATCCAAAGCCTGCAGGACACCGGGCCTCAAGGACTGACTGTGCACCCCTGCCAATAGTTGTGTGTGGCATCTGAGGGGTTAAGTGTGTGTGTGGCATCTGAGGGGTTAAGTGTGTGTGTGTGGCATCTGAGGGGTTTAGTGTGTGTGTGGCATCTAAGGGGTTAAGTGTGTGTGTGTGGCATCTGAGGGGTTAAGTGTGTGTGTGGCATCTGAGGGGTTAAGTGTGTGTGTGTGGCATCTGAGGGGTTAAGTGTGTGTGTGTGGCATCTGAGGGGTTAAGTGTGTGTGTGGCATCTGAGGGGTTAAATGTGTGTGTGGCATCTGAGGGGTTAAGTGTGTGTGGCATCTGAGGGGTTAAGTGTGTGTGTGGCATCTGAGGGGTTAAGTGTGTGTGTGGCATCTGAGGGGTTAAGTGTGTGTGTGGCATCTGAGGGGTTAAGTGTGTGTGTGTGGCATCTGAGGGGTTAAGTGTGTGTGTGGCATCTGAGGGGTTAAGTTTGTGTGTGGCATCTGAGGGGTTAAGTATGTGTGTGGCATCTGAGGGGTTAAGTGTGTGTGTGGCATCTGAGGGGTTAAGTGTGTGTGTGGCATCTGAGGGGTTAGGTGTGTGTTACCTCAGCAGGTAGCAGTGTGTAGGCGTAGAAGCGCTTCATGTTGCTGACCAGCTCGTCCTTGGAGTTGACCACGTAATCCACAAATGCGCGGTTGAGCAGGAACCAATCAGAGCCGCCATCCACGGCGATGCCCTCTGGGATTTTACGGTCTCCGAGACGCCACATGTGGGTGTCACACTCATAGAAGAGTCGGTCCAGACCCTGTTTCCGGATGAAACTGAAAGGAAACCAAACAGCCAGAGTCAATGTCTTTCTAGCAATGTGACAACTAAAGTCTTGAGGACTTAAACTTTCTAACACTTTTTATACAGACATATGTAAAAAAAAAAAAAAGACTCAAACTAAAAGCTATTCTACACCCAAATGTGTGTTTGATAGCATATTTCCCCCTACTTTTTATTTGTCCAATAACCCCCCGCCCTGCTGTTTTTGAAGCTCCTGGCTCATTTATCTTCTTTTGTTTCGGAGCTACAGCTGCTTTCTTTTAATAGTGCAGGGATTTTAATCCCTCTGAAAATCTTCCGAGGGATTAAAATCCTTGGAATGAAAGCTTAAGACGACCAAGGGATCCACATTCCTTTTAAAAACAATCCATGACGCCTGTTCCCATCTTAACCCAGATCAGGATGAGCATCCTTTTCATGTTTAGAGACCGAGAAGCTGCCATTTTGCCCTTTTTACAGCAGACACAAGTTTAAACATCTTTTGTACATCTTTTTATGTGGGTGTTTCAGTCAGGTTTGGATGTCCAGTTTTTGTGTGTACATGTTCAACTGATGTTTCTGCAGCTCTGCCACTTTTAATGGCTCTTTCTCAGCTTCCAAAAAGGTTAAAACATTGTCTAACCTTTACCAAGCAAACAGTTTTTGTAAGTTGTTTTTATTTTCATGAATGTGTCATAATTTCCCTCCAGTACATCTACGTGAGTATCATCCCACGACAACCTTATGATGCTGCTGGGTCCTACACAGTGAACGCCACAAAAACACTGAATCATCCAGCCACCATGGTAGACGCATAAAGCAGCACGCAGCGCGTCTCTGCACTTTCATTTTACATAATAACCCACCTATACCCTGAGCTCTATAAGTAGTGGCTTTTTGACATCCTGTTCAGCTGCTGAGACAACATTTTAATATACTTCCATAATACAAAGTGTTATGTATTTTAGACACGTACCGCTGCCTCTTCACATCTGAACATATGAGACTTGGCTGAGTTATTTATGATAAATACAGCGAGACACCAAGATCTGATGTGATATTTTACTATATGATTAGGTAACCTTTATGGAGGAACCGGTACCTCGGGGTGATCCTGTACTTCTGGCAGGTCAGTGCAGAGGTGGAAGCAGAAATAAAACAAACAGCTCTGCTGGTTGAGCAGTATTTCACATTGATAAACCACCTCAGTGCATCATTCTGGTCTGGACTGCAGCCCAGAACAAAGGTACTGTAAGTCATTTTGACTTCTAAAATGCCAATCTCCTCAGACATGGTTAAAACCCCTTTTGAAACCCCCTGAATTATTTACCCACATCTTCTATGAGGTCTACATACAAGCTGGAGCCCAATCAAAGCACTTTATTTTGAAAATCAAACATATTCTCTTTGCCGTGTCTGACTTCCTGCCAGCTCGATCTGCTGCGTCTAAAATTAAGACGACTCAGCCACAGTTGAGCACAGAAATATACTTGGCACGCTTCTTTATGCACTTCTAAACGCGCCCGGTGAGACCCGGCACTGGCTGCGTATCCTGGTAAAAATATAATTTGGATGTCTGAGTATTTGAAGTATCTGGAAAATCATTCAACCAACCTCCTGTTTTGAATGACATGTTTGCTTTTGAATGACATTTTGTTGGAACAAAATAAATCTCGTAGCGGTATTTTTGTCCCCTAAAACGGTATTCATGATGGCCATGCAGGCGGATTTCTTTCCTTTGATCAGTCTGATTTTCTTTTTATTGCTATGCTGCTTGAAATCATATCAATAACTTACAAAAAAGACTTAAAATGAAACACTACGTAACAAATCTTAATTATCTAGTACTTTTTGTAGAATTTGTTCCAGTAAGATATTATTTAGGACTACTTTCTGCTACTTCAAAAGTATTTTTTATATATATAGAAAATGAAGTCAACCTCTGTCGTATCTACGTATGAAGGTGTTGTGCAGGTTGTGCAGGCGTTGTGGGTATTTTAGTGGTATAATTAATCCAAAAAAAACCAAATCACAAAAAGAGGATTACTTTAAACAAACAAAACTACAACCATCCAGAGACCAGCAGGAACATGTAAATGAAAGGAAAAAACCATCGACTGAGTGTCCTCCTCACCGTGCGTTGTCTCTGCCGTGAGATTTGATGAAGTTCATGTTGCGGTGTTTGGACAGAAATGCCACCAGCTGCTCGTTGGTCCTGAGGAGAGACAGACAACTGTCAATCATCCACAATGATCACGCAGCGCAAACTTAACCCGATTCAGTCGGCAGCAGTCTGTGCAGACGTTCACGCTCCCCAAAGGATGAATCCTACTGGTTTTAGAGGCTCTATTTGTTGTAAAGTGCCATATCATGAAGACTGAATGTGCTGCAGATGTTCATGCTGGACTCAAGATAAACCTAGGATCTTCTGAATCCATTTCCACCTGGTCAACAGAGAACATTAGATACCGAAGCAGAAGGGTGGGAGGGGCTGATGGTCCAGACCAAAACCAGAAACCTGATCTCACCACCACCAGGACTACACGAAGAATCAAGATGAGATGATGATGACAGTGATGCGGTGTTATGTCGGCTGCTTTCACACTGCAGGCAAAACGGACCAAAGTCCAATTTTTAGTTTTAGTTTTTTGGTCATATCCGATTTTCTTTTGGCCGTTTCAACAGTGTTAAAAATTTGCTCTCAGTTTACTCAGATTTATTCTCATTATAATTAGTTTATGAATTTCACCTCCACTGCACAAACACTTTGACGTTACTTTGCATTACATGTGGATCACTTCAAACTAGACGCCTGTTCACGCTGAAGTCTGATGTTAGACGCATTTGACATATCAAATGTGAACAACCACAAAACAAATTGGATTTTGGCAAAAAAACCAACCAAAAACACTGTTGTATCACATCGACTTATATCAAATACTTAATTCACTTTATCTCCTTGTTTTCACACAAATTCAGTTTAATTATTAATAGTCAATATAATAATTCTTTCTGGTGAAAAACCTCACGCTTTGCGAACTCCTGGTCTGTGTTTGTCCACCAGACAACAGACTTCAGTTGGTGCACGAGGAAAACTGTTTTGCTTTGTTTTGTTTTTCATCAGCAGTGTTTGCAGGGGATTTTGTCCTTTAATGGAGTCATTAAAACCAGGATGCGTCTGGAACAGCTGGACCAGTTCTCTCTTTCAGCTGCGCTGTGTGTCCTGAAACTCTGACTCCCTGAACGTCAGACGGGACAGCAGACACTAAGACACACGGCGGCGTACACAGGAGTGTTTGTGGTTTCGATCGGATTCTAAATAAGAAATTCTCTTTTCTTAATAATTTATCTGTTTCTATCGGCAGTCTGTAATGCAACTCTTCAACACGTGCAAAGAGTAAAAGATGTAGATGGAAACACATTTTGCATCTTTTTAAACGACTAACCTCTAAACTTCAGCTCACAAACTCTTCTAAAAACAGATGCAGTTTTGAATGTGACGTTCGCCTGCAGCGCAGCCCCAACCATGACACTCCCTCCACTGTGCTCTTGATTTTAGGCCTTATTGACATGCTAAAATTCTCTTATGAATACCAATGAGCAGGTTTTCAATGTTTGTTTTCTTTGTAAAATTTTGTTTTTGGTTAATTTCTTCCATAATTCTCGTTCCGTTTTCCTCTTATGAGCAGATGAAACAGGACTTCAGCACATTGTAGAGATTTTTGCATGAATGTAGAGCTGCTTAAATATGAAAGAAACAAATCACACATTTTTTGAAAGGACAGTTCTTTAAAACAATTATCCAGATTTTTAAAGCACACGGAATTCATCAAACCTGATTTGGTTGACTGCATAAAATATTCAGCTACATAAAATGATAAAGGCCAACAAGCTGGGACAATTATTCAAATAATCTCTTAAACATAAACAGAACGTCCTTGATATATATTAAATAACTTTATGTTGCACACAAAAAGCTTCTCTGTCAAGAGGAGGTCACACCATCGTTTCCACTGACTCGCACCTCGTGTATCTGAGGGACATCAGAGCTATTGACAGACGGTGTGGTGTTAATGCCGCAGCTGCGCTATGGATTATAGCTGGAAGCGCGTTTGAGCTGACCCTCTGACGGGAGGACACGTCCATGTTGTCAGTTCCAGTTTGTCTGTCCTCGTGAGGAACACACTCAGCGATGGAACGGTGAAGAGAAAAGTCCTCTTCCAACGGTACCTAGACCCAGGGTATCGGAAGAGACGGACTCGTCGTAACTTCAGAGCAGTTCAACCAGAAAACACCAGCTTTCAGTGAGCACGAGATAAACTATGACAGCTGTGTACCGGTGGAGCTTTAACAACCTTTAGTCGCTTCCAACTTTCCATTTCAAATGCCAATATCAGTGTTTATTGTGCTGGAGGGATGTCTGCATCTGATATACGGCTTTACTTTGTCCTGTGGTTCTTTCTGCTATTAGAAAATCTCAAGTGACATAAAAACCGTCATTAATGTCCACACAAGTGGGTGAGATGTTTTCAAATCTTTCATGCTGTTTATAAAGAAAAAGATCATAGGACGGACTTTTAGCATTTTATAAAAGGGTTTCCGTGTGTGAAAGTAGCTTTAAGCATCAAACTCGGTACTTTGGTAAACTGGATTCATCAGTTTCTTCACTTTCTTTCTAATTTCTTACAGACTTTACTTTAATTCAAAGGGAACAATAAGCCAACAATAAAAATAACAGTCCAAACATTTGTGTTCATAAAAAATGAATTAAGAACACAGGACCAGTTTCCTTGAATTTAAGTCGAGAAGCAGGAATTCCTACTGATATGAATCACACATCAAAAATGGTGAAATAAAGCCGTCTATGACTTTTCAAAGGTGCAACCTTTCCGTGGACATGAATGGGAATCTTGACTAAACAACTAGAGCCCATAAAAGTGCACTGGAGTATATTGATGCTGTTCCTCAGTCACGTGCACATACCTCACTGTTAACTGCAGGGGTGCTGAGGCCACGCCCCCTACACGCATGTGCATCATGCGTTCCTCCATCACATGCACAAGTGATTTCTAGGACTATTGAGGCCACATGTTTGAGCCCATGGTCTACATAAAGTGGTGTAATTATTATTATGGGATGGATACATATTTCATGTATGACATTACTGTTTCCTAAATTCCCTGGCTTAACTTCCTATCAAAAAAACAAAAACACAAAGCAAAACAAGAGTGCGCAGAATTCTGACATTCTGAACGCCCAAAAAAGAGGCATCAATGTTGAATGACAGCAGATCTTTTAAATAGCTAAAAAAAACAAAAAAAAACACCCTCATAAACATCAACCTCAAGTGTTAAATGCTGTCTGGGAGGAAAACTCATAATTATCCAGGTCTGCTGCAAGGCTCATCAGCACAAGCCCAAACTGTTCCTCGACCTCCAGACGTGGACGATTCTGCATCAACGCAGTGACAGAATATAATCAGGTTTTTGATTTTTGGACAAATGTATTCTCCAAGATTGGTTATTGATGATTTTTGAGCTTTAGCAGCTCAATAGAAAAAACAAAACACTATTTGCAGCATACGTTACTTTCTCGGCTCTGGACAGACACTAAAGTGTTTTACAGAATCCAACTATCAGCAAAAATCACATGTTTCTAAATGTTCAGAGGACCTGACTCAGCCTGTTTTTGGCTGATGGAGTTCATCCTGCCTCCAGAATCACAACATCTCTGCAGCTTTGAAAGCACATTGACGAATACTGAACACGTCCCACTCAAACGCTTTTATGTAACCTCTTATCTCTGCAGCAACAAGCTCACAAAATCATCGCACAGACAATCATCCCTAACTCAAATACACAATGAAGAAGATGGTCAGCAAAGATGTGATACCTGTTTATGAGTGACATTTAAAAAGTCCCTTTAAACTAAGTACATGCGAGTCCTGGAATAAAAAACAGATGATTTGGATGCCTGCCTCTCACCTGATGGGGTAGTCGGCAGCGCTGAGATTAATGAAGAAGTCCCAGGACCAGTCGGTCATTCTGAGGAGGTCGTTCATGCTCTGCAGGTACATGGTCAGGAGGCTGGCTCCGCCCCAGATGGTGGCCATCCTCCAGGGAGTCATACGGACGTTTGGATACTGGCCTGCCAGAGACAGCACCTCGCTGTGTAGGTAGTCCGACCTCTGACAGGGGAGGAAAAAAAAACATATTTTCATTTATTCTTCCATCATCTTCACCCACTTATTCTCATTTAGGGTCACAGAGATCCACGGGAGCCTATCCCGGCTCTCTCCTGGCAAAATGTCAGTCCATTGCAGGGCTGCATACAAACAAACAACCTCACACACCGCTACAGACAATCAGAATCATCAGTTAACCTGACATATGAGCGAGCTGGAGTAGAAAACCCCCACGAGCAGGAGGATGGCGTGAAAACACAGAGAGGCTCCTGCTGGGAACTTCTCGCTGTGAGACAACAGCGTTAACCACCACGCCGCCCTGCTTCCCTTCATGAATTCAACTGTAGTAAATTTTCGTTGACATGAACTGAATCAGAGGGACTTCCTGTGGAGCAAACTGCCAGATTCACTGAGACCCAGCTGGTCATGAAAATATGAATCACATCATGCATCTCTGTTTGCAGCAGTTCAAAACAGATCTGCTGTCGTGTTACAGGAGCTCTGACAATGACATTTAAAAATAAAGTTAGTCGATTTCTACCTTATTATTTATTTGTTTTCAGAAAGGACACCACACTAATCACAAAGAGTTAACCTAAGTAACAAGGCCATAATGACTCACAGGAAGATATTCAACAACTTGTGTTCCAAGCATTTCCCCTGCAGGACTCACCTGGTCTACGTGGATGTAGTAGTAGTGCGAGGTGTGGTAGATGGCTTTGAAGAGCCGTTGGAACTGACGCGAGGCACGGCCGTGGACGACCAGGACGAAGGCGATGCGTGCGGGCGGAGCGCCGTCGGAGGCTCCGCCTTCATCCCACTGTGCATTCACATTAGCTTTTCCTGGAAAGAGACGAGGTCAGCTGGTTCCCAAAACACCGGTTGAATACTCAAGCTTTATACGAGGCTTTTAAGTCCACGTGGACATTCAGATTTAATCCTGGGCCCAGTAGAGAACAAATCAATTAAACTTTAGTTATTTTCAACAATATGCTTCCATCCAATTAACACAAATGTGATGTC
The DNA here is from genome assembly GCA_014839995.1 of Xenentodon cancila. Classification (NCBI taxonomy): domain Eukaryota; kingdom Metazoa; phylum Chordata; class Actinopteri; order Beloniformes; family Belonidae; genus Xenentodon; species Xenentodon cancila. The sequence goes on along the minus strand of CM026214.1, from coordinate 3,319,156 downwards.
TTGTTTCCCTTGATGTAGGAACAAATGTACCGTCTGAGTGCCATGAGGTCGTTTCTGAGATATATTAATAACAGAAGTGATGCAAAAACTGCATGAGCGAGACTTCCTAAAACTAAGGAACTATTACTTCAAATTAAAGTGAAACTGATGACTTTAACATGGAAGAAAGTATTTTGTGCTGCTTTAATTCACAGAAAACAGTAAATAATTATTGAGGGATTAATGCACTCCTAAACAAATGACTGAATTTAAGGGAAAATATGTTCCCACAACCACCAAGTAAACTCCTGAACCTTCACAGAAAGGGTTGCAGAGATTTAACAGCATCTTCTCACCACATTTTAAAAGAGACGAGCAGCATAAAGTGACCTTGAGGTCAGACATGGATGTTTTCTGCTCATAGCTGTGTGAGAATGAGATGTTAAAACATCCCCCTGATCCCCCTAGTCATTTTAAATGACTGTTTCAAAAAATGTTTGGAAATCAATCAAATAAATCCAGATTTTTATTACCTATTTTATATAGGGACATGCAAATTTAGACCCTGCATTACACAAACGGACAATTACAAAGAACAAAGGATCAACATCAAACACTTGAGGGGAAACTTGCTGATCTGAGCTGTAATGACGCCTTTTATCTGGAGCTGATTGAGTTAAATCCGTTTCTTGTTCTGTGTATACAACCCGCCACCGTCATCACTCTAAAGATGGCACGGCCCGACGTCTGCGCTGCCTAATTAGTAACTGTTTTTGGCTGTGGGACACGCTGGGACAGAAGTTCAAGGACAAATAACTGTAATCAGGCAGCTCAGCTGAGCACCGAGGCAGCGATGGATACTGTGCACGCCCAGGGATGTGCACAGAAAACACCAAACCTGCTCCCCTCAAAGCCCTGAAGACAAACTGAAGCCTGTGGGTCTGTGGAGATGAAGAGCAGCATGTCATCAAAGCGACCTGTAATCATATAAATTAAACCTCAAGCGGTCGTGGGTGGTTCTGAGAGCGAGCGTATGGCATCAGTCAGCCTTTCCAGAATAAGATACTTGTTTAATTAGAGGGTAATACTCTGAATGAGCAGCATCCTCACTCTTGCACATTCAGGCTGAAAGCCCCTGAAAATAGAGCTGGTGACCACAGGGGTGCTGCTTTCCCTCTATGGCACACTAAAAATGCTCCTCAGATGGTAAATTTAGAAGAAGTCTGCTTCTCTAAAGCTGCTTGGCCACATGTATGTGTCTGTCGCTCAGTATTTCATCCCCATCAGGTCATATTCTCGACTAAAGTCACAAACTCAACACTTGGGAGTTTAGCCCCGAGAAGCAGCTGAAGGAAAGCTGTGTATTTAGAGGATGTGCTTGACTTTAAGCTGAGATCTTTAAAACCCCTCCAGCTGCTCTCACCTTCTCTGGGGCAGTAGCGAGGCACTTTCTCAGGCATCAGCGCCCTGTCTTTGTGCTTGCAGTACACCTCCACTATCTGCTGCCGACATTCCCGGGTCTTGGCTCTGGACAGAGCTGAGATGGCCTCCTTCCCGCTGATCTCGCACTGCGGCTGCTCCTTCCTCGGCTCTAAACTGGGCGGCAGAGGAGGCGAGGCCGGCCTCCTTGTCTGGTGGAACGGCGGATCCTGATTTGAGCCTTGGGCCGGCACTGGGAGGGTCGGCAGCTGTGGGTGCGGCTTCCGTGCTTGGGTGTGGTTATGACTGCGCCCTCTGGGTTGCACAGTCAGGTACTTCCGCACCTCGTTCCCCAGCATGCCCTGGGCCTTATCCAGCTTGCGCTTGTTGTTTGCACCAGGCATTCGCAGGCGCTGCGACCGCGCCCCCAGGTTGCTGTTACTGTCAATGGTGTCAAAGTCTTTGGGGACAGAGTTCTCATTGTTGTTGCTGTCCAGGTGGAGTTTCTCTTTAGGTCGGTGGGAGTAGTAGACGTCCTGTGAGAGAGAAGGAAAATAAATCAAACTTTCTATTAAACAAAATGTAAAATGTATTGTTAAATGTGTAAAAACTGAAGAGTAATTTCATCGGCGCTGCTGTAAAAGCTGAGACCTGTGTTAAAGGGGACAAAAGTTTAGTTTTAATCTAAGTCACCTGGAAGAGGTGTTTTGAACCCCAACTTAGCAGTTAGTTGGATCATGCTCACTTTACGTGGAGTTAGTGTCCCGTCCAGACCAACCCAGAACCAGCTGTGGTGGCGTGTTAAATGAATTTAACAACACAACAATCCTTACAGCCATTGTCATACGGCCCCTAGTGGTCATTCTGGGAACTGCAGTTGTCCAGTGTTTCAGGGTTGGCCTCAGTTTTAAAAAGCTGAGGTTTCCCCAATGCTCTGTTCAAAGCAATATCTGTCCAGAGCATGCCACAGGCGTTTCATTAAGACCTGACATAATTGTTTAAACTTTTGAAATAAGAGCTGAATACATCAGGAGCAGTTATGAGCCCCGATTTTCCTCTGAAGAGTAGCCCTTAACTTCTTAGTGCTGTGAGACCTAATACGTAACACTGGCTGTGCCCATTGGAGCCTTCGTGTGTGAGTGAGTGTGTGTGTGTGTGTGTGTGTGTGTGTGTGTGTGTGTGTGCTACATGGCCTCAATAGGTCTTTAAATCCCACATATCAGCCCATTTCCGCCTCTTCTAGAGATACACAATGTGTTTCTGTGTGTTTATGACACACACACACACACACACACACACACACACACACACACACACACACACACACACACACACACACACACACACACACACACACACACACAATATCAAAGAGCCGGTGGGAAAGCTGGAATATCAGCTCCTGCCACCTGCTCCACAGACAACCTTTCATTATCTCATCTGTAATATCAGCTTAGAGGAATGTGTGTGTGTGTGTGTGTGTGTGTGTGTGTGTGTCTGTGTGTGTGTGTGTGTAAACTGACTGAATATTTTCAGCTCTTCTGCGATCATTGTGAGTATAAAAGGAATAAAAGAGAAAGAGATAAACTGCTGTCACACTGTGGATGAATTAACACAGCGTGGATTTGTTCTTCTGTTCTCTGAGCTTCAACAACAGCAGCATTAAAACCTAAACATCTGACCTGAGAAAGCTCATTTCACCATCTCGCAACACACAGCTTTACATTTGAAAAGCAGCAGTCCCCGAGTCTTTTATATCCCAATGTGAGACATTAGAATGGTCGCCTGTTAACAAAGGGACTCGAAAAAAGCCCGAAGGCGTGCAAAATGGAGAACATAGATGCACAAGAGCTACAGAATGACTGCAAAGAGAAACAACAAGCACAAACAAACAAAACAGACAGAACAAAACTGCTTTAACCATGAAAAAAAGCTGCAAAACAATAACAAGGAAACAAAAAATAACCCAAAGAGAGATGAAAGGGAGACAAAGCATGAACACAAAAATTCAGAAAAACACAAAAACCATAAAACTGCCAAGACACAAAACAGCTGCAAATATATTAAAAAGGCAAAAAAATCTGTTCAAAAGAGACTCAAAACAATCACAAAAACATCAACAAAAAAATCACGACTAACAAAAAAAAAAAGGATAAATGGACCCAAAGATACCAAATGATCACCCAGAAAAGTAAACAAATTAATATATCAAAATTAAATAAATAAAATATGCATCTGTATGAGTCTGTGATTCTAAGAAGGTTATTTTGGACTCTATTTGAGACCTTTTCCAAAATAAACACTTGGCCTCCTAATAACTCTCTTAAAAGCAGGACTTAAAACAAGAATAAAACACACTGATTAGTCAGGACGTGTGACGGCGACACGTTTCACCGTTTTCTGTGAAAAACAAGCGATTCGGTCCTGCAGACCCCTGGAAAACCTCCAAGAAAGTTTCTAGCTGCAATTTGCTTGACACAAGAAGTTTCTCTCTCATTCACTGATCTCCACACACACACTCAAAAAAAAAAAAAAAAAAAAGCTGTACGTTTTTTCCCAGAAGGCCATGCATTCCATGGAGACCGACCACGGCTAAAATACCAGCTCTCACCTACAAAGACATCATTCTTTGCACACACACTCGCGCAGACTGAGTCACCGCTGGCCGAGCTCTTGTGTGAGTCAGTGTTCCTCTCCTCCTCAGCAGGTTCTTATTGAAGTCGTCCTCGCTGCCGTCACACCTCCTGCTGCGCCACCACAAAGGCGACTGGGAAGAGACGACCAAGTCGTCCCCTCAGGCGGAGAGACAGACTCGCATGAGCGGAGGTGAGACAGACGCACAGCGAGGAGGAAGACCTGCTGCTGGGACAACCGTTGAGCTCAGGTCACACTGATGAGGATGAATCTGAAGAGGTTCACTTGTTGTCGGCTGAGAAAAACGCAGCTCTTGAACTTTGGAAACTTTAAACACCTGAATGAGAAGCTGTGTGTAGGAGGCTAGAGACAGGCGGTTTTGGTTTTATCATTAATTGTGTGGTTATATTTGTGTTTGTTCTGTGACAGTAAAAACCCACCCACCCATCTGACTTTCAGTAAATCCAGAGGAGGTCATCTCTCCACCAGTTCCTGGGTCAGTCCCAAGGAGGAGCAGTGTTTCTACTCTGAGCCTCTCTGATCTCCTCACTCCATCTCTCAAGAGGAACCCATCATCCACCACTTTGAAGAAAGCTCATTTTCACTGCTTGTATTAATAAACTTGTTCTTTTGGTTTCTGCCTGTAGTTCACGACCATAGACGGTGAACCTCCTGAACAGTTTAGTCCAAACAGTGGGACACTTATCGCAGATTTATTCATTCTGTTCATTTAATGCTACTCTGTTAGGGTTTCTGTGAGGCACATGTTTTAAAAGTGTGCTGTGTAAGTAAACTCACTTGATTTATGGAACTAAACGTGTTTATGTGACGTCATGAGTGAATTTTATAAAGGCACGATTCAAGGCGGACTACCGGGAAAAAAGGGGCGAGGCTGTCGTCTTTAGCAGAAAATGTCCGTTTACAGTAAAGAAGCTCTTTCACATGGCCGTGTCGACACACTGCTCGACTTCTGCGTTAAACAAACTCGTGTGTTTGCGCTCGGAGGGCAGAGAAAACAGGCCTGTTTACGAATCCGTCTAAGACGCCCCAAAGTGCAGGAAACAGCGTGGTGTCAGAGCTTTTTACCCCGCAGATGGGATGATCAGCATTTCTAGTCAGTCCTGCCTGAATTCCTTTTATTTTGAAAGGTTCAGGTGAGAAAAATTCCAATCTGAACACAGATCTTACATGATGAATAAATCTTTTTCTGTTCTGTCCTGTAAAAACGTCTTCGTGCATCGACTGGTTACCTGGTGACCGTTTTATTTGTAAGTAGAATTTTAAAGTGGTCATGTTATGCTAATGTTTGGTCCTACTTTTCTTTTTAAATCTTTATCTTGAAAGCCTCACAATGGACTAGTGATGCGTCCAGGATGTTTTCCTGCTTTGTGCCCAAAGACGGGTGAGATAGAGATCTGTGACCCTGAACATGGACGGATGGATGGATGGACGGATGGATGGATGGACGGATGGATGGACGGATGGATGGATGGATGGACGGACGCTCTGCATAACCCTGCATAACTCCAAAAGACTGCACTCAGAAGCTCTTTAGGAACACACCCTACCCTACGAATATGACTACACTACAGCTGCTATTTTGAAATGCTGCCCCAGTCATAAAATTACAGGACCACCCCCCTGAGATGTCACCCATTTTCCGAAGAGTTTTGAAGCCTCTTTCTCCTCGCACTGTGTGGTCTGATGTTGTAAACGGGTGCTACAAACAGGTCCGGAGAGAGCCAGCTGGAGGAACTTCGGAGTTGCCTGCATTCACAGCTGAATATCCCATTTTTGAATGTTGATTCAGTGACGAAATCAGAAAAGGCCACTGCTTTCAGAGTCCACACAACATCCACTAATTATACCTAATGTATTCCTTTATGTGATTTTACCTGATGTGGTACGAAAAAAAAAGAAATTCACCCCCATTCATTTCTGGTGGATGTGAAATCCAGCTGTGGAAACCAGAACAGCTTTTCAAACAAGGATATAAATATGTTTAATTCTACTGCAAAGCTGATTTTAACATAGAGGTCAATGGAGACTGAGTCGCTTTCAGAGACCGCCCCTACTGGTCGGTCGAGGAAGTGCAACCTTTCTTATTTCCACCTCGGCTTCATCCTAAAGGTTGAAATGTTGGCACTTCAATGTATCCCACAATGCATCACAGGGTCACCCCCCGTAATTTTCAACAAATCAGATCCTTTCAGTTCTCTGTTTTAATCTAACTTGCAGTTTTGCACATTTCCAGTTATGTCCCACTAATCATCATATATTTCAGTTGATGCCTGTGAAAGTCTCTTATATTTAACATGAGCCTGGATGGTTGTCAAGACATCAAAATGCTTCTTCCTTTCTTCCTTGGAAATAATAAATCTAATGTCTTAATGGCTACATGTTTATTAAGTAAACAGAACACATCAGAAAGAGCAGACGTGGAAAATGTTGATGTGATTATCCCACACTGGTGACGGCAGTAACACCTCATTATGTCCGGATGCTGCGAGAACAGCAGAAGTTTCTCTTCATTCATGCAACTGTGCTGGTGTGAGGAGATGCCGAATGACCTTCGTGCCCTGAATCTCGCACCTATTATTAAAAAAACTAAGAAATAATTGCAGAACAAGAGCTTCATCTCGCCGAGGACATGAAGTTAGTAACATAAAAAGCAGAGAGCTGAACACAGAGTTGAAGCAAGTAAAGACAGAGGCAGATGGAGTGAGGGTAAGCCATCACGAAGGGCAGGATGTTGATGTTAAACCTGGCTGAAATAACCAGAGATTACAGCAGGGATTTCAGTCTATCCATGTCAGATTTAGAGAGAATTATCTAAAAGAAAATAAAAAAACAAAAACAAAACAAAAAGCAGCTTTCTGGTTTTAATATCAGTGTGTGGAGCTAATACCAGTTAGAGCAAAGAGGGAGAAATCCTTTTTTTACTCTTACTTTTAAGCTGTTCTGTCCATCCCTGCCTTATTGGTACTCTGTTGTTTTCTTTCACCCAAAACAATAATTTATAGACTTTCCCAATTTCATACAGCAAAAGGATAAGGAGCACAACCATCAATCCACATTCAAAAAGAGCCATCCTGCGACGGATGCTCTGGACTGAACCGAGACCTGATCTCCATCACAGAGTCGGTCTGAAACCCTGCAAGTCTAAAATAAGTCCCAAGCAGGTCGGCTTCACAAAGCGAAGTTCAAAAGCAAAAAGAAAACATGCGTTCAATTCGATTACAGTCTAAAACCTCGGCATTCCGGTTCAAAGCAAGTTTAAAAGTGTGTGTTGAGCTCACGTACCTGGGTCCATGTCCGTCCTAGAGTGGAGCCTGAAGTCTGTCCACCCTCCTCTTTAAACCTGCAGGCTTCAGGTTTGATCTTTGGGATCAAATTCAGGCCAGGAACATTTTCATCTTGCAAATAAAATTTTACAAATGATTTCAGAGTTTAGCGGTAAATCAGGCTCTGTCACTCTGTCACTGAAATAAATCTGCTGGAGAAATTCAAGTGTGTCCATGTTTATCAAATAATTAGTGTGTTGAAAAAAATATCTTCCATGTTGAAAAGAGTGACAATGAAAATACAGAACTTTTGTGAACAACTGCTCACAGATTAAAAAGCCTGATATAATCAGTGTGAAGTTTGAGTGTTTTTGAACTTGTCACAGTAAAAACAATCACAAGTCAAACTCTTCAATCACATAACAGACAGTTAACCACCTGAAACTGAGCTAAAACTGACATAAAACCCAACAAAAACATATTTAAAGGAACCTAAAGCAAGTCCCAAACCAGCCAGAGTTAAAAAACACAGTCATTATCCCAACGCAAATGAAGATTAAAACCATCCAAATATAAACCTGAGAGGAGGCCACAACAACCAGCATGAAAGGAGAGAAAAGCTGAAGTAGGAACGAGTTTTAAAGTCACCAGGGTGCAAATCTGACTGACTTTTCAGTATTATTATTTATCAAAATCTCTCAAATTTGTTCTTCATTTATTTCTTCTGACATGGTGTCACATAAGAAAACATTAGAACTTATTTTGACTGTTGCTTTTACCTGTTACGTCATTAAGTCCACCAATGGCTGCTATAAAAAAATAAAGAAAGAAAAAACCTTCTAGAAAGGTTTTGCAACTTCACTTTGTACAGACTGGTCCTCACAGACACAGAAGAACACACACAGGATTATTGACCAATGTAAACTAGACTGAAAAGTACAAATCCCATCAGATAAACCTGATTCAAACCAATCCTTTAATCTGATCTGACCTGTGTGTGTGTGTGTGTGTGTCCCCATCATACTGCAGCTCCATGTGTGCTGAATGCAGATGTTCAGTTTTACTGTGCTCTTGAACGCCACCTCAGTTGCACATTCATCACACATGCAAGGTGATGAACACACTCACATGTTCCTGTGATATAACAAGCTGTCTTTCGTGGTTTTGATAAACCTGAATGTGTGAGTAGTCCTCTAAAGTCTTGGTTTTGGGTTCTTGGTTGGTTCCTGCTTTTATTTTGAAAGTCTGTTTCCTTGTGTGTTTACTTCAGTTTAGACTCCCTTGTATTACATCCCAGTCTGCTGCTTTTTAATTTTTTCTGTCATGCAGTGGACGCTTTTTCTGTTGGATTTCTGCCATTGCAGCATTTATTTTGTTTAATAGAGAACTTTGTCGTTACTTCTTCTGCCTCCTGATCTCCTGATATTTCGGTCCTCTACTAACCTCAACTTAGACAGTCAAAATCATGTTTTATGACTGAAGTTGTTTAAACATTAGTTTGGTTCGTGTTCAAGCACAAGAACCAAACTGGGACCATCGAAGCTGCGCCCGTCTCACCAATCAGGCGGACAGCTAATTTAAATGCTGACATACTTTAAATGCTTTTCACCTGCACCTCACAATCAAATACCAGTGAGGATGAAGAGGGAAGTTCGGTCCTCAGGGAATCTAATAGTCAAACACAGTTGTCATCTGGCATCTGGACAGAGAGGTGCGAGTCATGTCCGCTCAAATGTCTCGTACCTTTAAGTTACAGAGATGGCTTAAACTGATTACTTAACAATGTGACTACTAACATTCAGTTAAGTGGTGAATTCCTTCTTCATCTAAGTCTTAGTTTAAGAAAAGAAATGTATAGAAATTTTTAAATTAATTTGCTCTTTGTAAATCAAATTGTATTGACTGCTTTCTGAATTAACAAGCTATTCTTGTCCATAACAGGGTCACCGAGGTCATGTGGAGCAAACTCCAACTCTCCTCAGGTAAAAGACAGGTGTGCACGCCGGACAGGTGTCTCCACCACAGGACCACACGCGGACGAACAACCAGCATCACCACCAAGACCACTGGATTAAACTCAGAAATGTTCAAATCTGACAAAAAAAATTCTTACTAATGAAACATAATATAATTCATCCAACTTACTCCAACAGACGACAAGAAACCATCACTCTCACAATAGCAGACTTTCAAAGCAACAGGAGACTCATTTTTTTGTTGTTCATAACTATAAATGCACCTTTTCACAAGAAGCTGCATTTGAGTATTTCAACTTTACAAAAATTATGTTTTCTGGCTAAAATCTTCATTCAGATATTATTAACTATGTTGATGCTAATAAAAGCTTTCGACTTTCAATAGATCCCCAACACAGAAAAGTAATTTTATATTTCTTTGTTAAATGAAATGAATGGAACATTATTTTAAAATTCACTGGATTCATTAACTCTATATAAATGTACAGATTATTGGTTCAACTGTAACTTCTGAGAAAACCAAGTGACATGTTTAAAAGACTCGTTGAAATGGAGAAAAGAACAATAAAACTAATCAGATATCTAAATTGATTGATTTGTTTTCTTTTGTTGATGCAACTTAACTCACTATTAATAAGCTTTAAATCAACATTTCTAATGTTATTATCTGCTTTCTTAATGACAAAACATTTCAATTTTGGCGTCTTGGCTCCACCTTCCAATCAGCCCCCAGTTTGTAGGCATACGTAGAGATATCACTTATGGTTCCTTTGACTGATCTATGAACAAGATTAAATAAAGCATGCAGAGGGATTAAAGCGAGCATAACGCACTGCTCAAGATCGCCTGCTTGAGATAACAGCAAATATAAAATCACCTTTGGGAAAATTTGAAGAACAGAAGACAAAGAAAACCAACTAGCAGCAGGAAAAGTTAAAAACAGTTTGTTAAATCGGCAAAAATGATCAAAAAACCAGCCAAAGCAACTTTAAAATAACTTGAAAATAAGAGATCAAACAAAAGCTGCTTAATCTTTGCGCCTGTAGAGGAGCATTGAGCTAAAAATGACAAAAGTTCCTTTGTGCTGCTTTAAAACAAGCGCCAACTTTCCTTATTGGGTTGAGGCCGACCTGGTAGTAAGAAGAGCTACAGTTCCTCCACTGACCACTAGGAGCTGGCTCCCAAAGTGAGTCGATCTCCACTGACCATGTAAAAGTGTCCACCGTTAGAGCAGAAATAAACATATCTACAATCTGGTTAAAAAAAAAGAAAAACAGTTTTCATCGCCAAAGCTACATTTCACATCCATGACAACTGCACGGAGGGTGAACTTTGTTGTACCACAGCACGTTAAATTACATAAAGCAACACATTTACGTATAATTCAGGGTGTGGACTCTTGATTAGTAGCAGGTGATAGTGGGTCCCAGAAGGGCTCTACTAGTCCTCACTTCAGCACATGCTTCAGATGTCATTTCAGCAGTTAAAATTATATTTTGACATGAAAATTAATGTAAAGTAACATTAATTAGCATCATATGGTTAGCATGAGCTAAGTCAGCCAAGGAAAAATTGCTAACTGAGACTTAAATAAGGTGGATGTGTTCCAGCCAGCAACACGGTGGCTTAGTGGTTAGCACTGTTGCCTCACAGCAAGAAGGTTCCCGGTTCAATTCCCAGCCCGGTGGGTCTTTCTGTGTGGAGTTTGCATGTCCTCCCCGTGCTTGCGTGGGTTCCCTCCGGGTACTCCGGCTTCCTCCCACAGTCCAAAAACATGCAGTGTAGGTTAATTGATCTTTCTAAATTCTCCCTAGGTGTGAATGTGAGTGTGATTGGTTGTTTGTCTTCCATGTGGCCCTGGATAGACTGGCGACCTGTCCAGGGTGTACCCCTGCCTTTCGCCTGATATGCGTCGGGTTAGGCTCCGACAGACCCCCGTGACCCGGAAACGGATAAAGCGGGAATAGCTAATGGATGGGATGTTCCAGCCAGCTTCCCAGCCCTGTTCATTCCTCCCACTGGAAATAGTCTTCAAAAAGTATTTTTTAGTAAAACTATGGGTGACATCGCATGCATTTTTCCAGTTCTTCTTATACAGTCTATGCTTTAACAGGAGAGGGTCAGGATGAGACTCAAACTGGGATTCATGGCTTGTTTTCCTCCATCTGACCTCTCCAACCTACAAAAAGGGACTTTTTTTTTTAACCTGTGATGTAAGCGTGGTTTAAGTACAGTGACATTACGCTCTATTTTTATGTTCAGTAGCATGAAGAAAACAACAAAATCTGTTTCTGGAGACAAACATCAGTAGATTCAGTTTTCATGACAATTTCCCATTTTGCTCTGGGAGAGGGCTTTGTGTTAGGATGTCCCATTTAATCTAGTCCCAAAGTAGTTCACACAGACACAAAACACATTTTTCAGCCTCTGTCACACCTTCCCTGTGAGACACCGTATCCACTGGTGTCCCATCTGACTGATGGTTTCCCTGTTTGGTCACATCTCCGCCTCTCACATTTATCTCCCAGCTTTTCTACACCACCGATTTTTTTTTAAATTTCATCCTCTTTCCCCTCTGCCACCTCCTAACCTCTTGTCCTATAATAAGCCATAGCATGAATCTCCCCTGTTTAACTGTCAGGACACACGGAGGGAAGATCACAGGGCATCTGCTTAACTGTAATGAAAGGATGTAAAAGTGGATCCCTGCAGCACAACCTGTTTTTAATTTTAACTCATCTTCACACAGCAGCGTGTGCAGTATATTCATGTCTAAACACAACGAGAACACCTGTATACCAATGACACTTTCATACCATAAGGACGCAGAGGAATCTACTCTACATTGTGCACAAACACCAAGCATTGATGATTACAGACTGGAAGAGCTTGATAAGCGATGAAGAGGATACAAATCAAATTATGCACTGGAAAACCCTGGTGAAAGAAACATATGAAAGGACATTTTATGGGAATTTTTTTTTTTTTTCTGAACTTGAGAAGTTGTGTTTGGGTGTCTGAAGTTATGACCAAATCACAAAGTTTGCTTTAACACAATGCTCTCACTTAGTTTTACATCTGTCATTCCGTGAGCTTTTTAGATTTGCAGGGTTCTATGACATCACAGACTCAGGTGACCAGAGAAATATGCAGTCTTTGCATCCTGTCCTCCACCCAACATGACCACATTTAGCATTTGATGTTTCTCTGGAGCGGGTACTACAAAGTTGTAATGTTCAACTTTAAATGATGCTGGAGATCAGGGGGCAGAGTCAAGCCATGTGACTGACTCCACCCTCAGAAACCAGCTTCTATGAATACTGCTGTGAGGACCTGGATTAAAAAGAAGGTGCTGCACTACTGTATTCTTTGGTAATTTGGCGAAATAAATTTGTAAGTCATAGAAATTCCATCACATCCTAGAAACTGGTATTGGCTTTATACAAAAAGAAGGTAAAAAAGAAAACACATTTATATTTACAAGGTATGCACATTATTTGCCCTTTAAAGTTGCTCAGTTGGAAAATTGCTCAACAAAGAAAATCTCTGGATATCCAGACTACGGTTTTAGGGCTTCCCTATAAATTTACTGACCTTTCACATTGAAAGCAAGTATATGTCTCACCAAACCTAATTCTCTGGGCCATTCATTCATCAGTTGTGTATATTATCAATAAAGACAAACGCAGACAAGTATTTATCTGTCAATGCTTCTTTTGCATCAACACATTGTTAATAAAATCTGGTTAAAAGGAGCCGCTTTGTTGCTGCTGTTTCTCTGGATGAGAAATTGTCACCACAGTCCGCCGAAAATGCGGCTCAAATTTGTTCTTTTTTTTCCTGACAGTGTGGTTATTCGTGAAAACCACCAAAATTTGGGTATAGATATCAAGTTGTGGCCTATCGACGCGTTTCCCCGTGAGCGAGACATGCGTGTGACTGATGCAAATGCCAGAACAGCAGCAGCTGCTGCGGCTGCAGCCGCGCGGCAGCAGCATCTTCTGCATGGCTGCCACGCGACCCCCCCCACACAACCCCCCCACTCCACCCCATTTAAAGTCGAAACACGCATGTAAATGTCTGATTAACAGAAGCACGTATCAGTCAAACCCACCGCCTGGAGCTTCTGTCGGACGGCCGCCTTTCCGTGCAGCGGCGGCGGGTCGCCCCTCTTCTGCAGCCCACTCCGCGGGTGATCTTTCTCGGCTTTGTTGAGCCCCCCAGTCCGGTCGGCTCTCTTCTCCCGGCTCCTGGTGCCTCCATCTCCACCGGCAGTGTCCAAGCTGCTGAAGTTCCACACGATTAGGGTCTGGACTAACAGGACGGCCAAAGCCGCAACCAGCAGGGCAGATCGGGAGCGCCGGGCCAGCCTGCGGGCGCACGGGTTCCCGTTCATCTCTGTCCTCCGCCCTCCTCCCAGTTCACACTGAGACTGGGAGCCCCATCCGCTAAATGCAGACAGCGGGGTGTGAATGCTCCCCTCGGTGGCCTGAAAAGAGTGACGAGCAGGCAGACAAGAGCAATAGGAGTGAGGAGGAAGAGGAGGAGGGAATTTGGTACAAGCTCGGTTTGAGTAGAGAGGTTTAAAAGCGGCGGGGAGGACGCAGATGCCCTCATGTGGCTATTAAGGAGTGATCATTTGTGGTAATGATTAATTTTGTCGTTTAGATGGGCTTGTTTCTGTACGGCCTGGGGCAGAAATTTACGGATGAGCCTCTGCACACCCCCACTAGAGACAGGGTTATTATTTCATCACGTATTCACAACCAAATTCATCAGAAAGATAACACTTATGATCAATTGGATAGTATTTGTAAGGCTTGTTTGTTTTTCATTGACAATGTGGGGAAATGCAGAGGATCTTTACTGTAGAAGAAAAAGAAGCAAATTGAAAATGTTTAAATTCACGTTTTCACATTGAGAAACTATTTGGTGATTAAAGCAACACCAAATAGGTTTGAAAAAAATATATATAAAGATATCAAGTTTAATTTCATTTGAAAGAATGTTTGATTGTTATCGGAATCAACTTCTAGTCCTCCCATCACTCATCCATAAACTAACTTTGGACTCTCGTTCTGGTCGTCTCTCCTGCCAATCGATGATTGTCATCCATCATTAACAAACATTAAAGATGAGCATAAGATAAAGCTCGCTCAAGAGACACAAGAAAGTCAATGAGAAAGAGAATAAGCGACCTAACCTCGCTTGCAGGGGAACTATCTGAGCCAAAATCTAATAAAGTTCTTGTGTGTTGCTTTAAGTCTCACATGTCTTGATGAAGACAGAATTAGTTGCTGGCAGTTTTCTTTTTGTGGGATTACTAAATAATATTCTTTCTGCTTCAAAAAGAATTTTTACTATTTAACGTATAGAAAAAAATGGATAATCTTAACTGAATATCCAAATAAATAGAAGCCTGCCACTACATATAAAACTCATAACTAACATCACAAACACCAAGCATGATTGACAGACTTGCTAAAATTGTTCCTGATGCCTACACTCCACTCCAAGACATAACTCCTGCTAGAGGATTTTATAATTTTATAATTACTTATTGTTTATCATCATTAACACCTATGTATTTATTCATCCACTCACGTATGTAGAGCACATCTGGTTGTCTTCTGCGCCACCTGGTGGTCCAATTCAGACACAACCACCTGTTTCACATCAGAAAAAGGCTAAAGTCAAGTAAGTTCCTGAATCCCAGAATTGAAACCATTATCATACATCCAAATACACCCATGATAAAATACACATAAACCAAAATATAAAACCTTGATAATAGGTCAGGTGGAGGTTTGAAAAAAGTATACATATCCTTTACACATAAAGTGAATGAATTTGTTGCACTTGTCCGGCTGCTTGTAGACGCAAAAATCTAACCAGCCAGACGGCTGCTAAAGTTTAAACTCAGCTTCAGACTGGAGAAGAATGATGATTGAAGTGAGGTTGTGGCGTGGTTGTTGATGCTGGATATTTCAGAGCCTGTTTTCAGACCATAATCTGTAACCCTGGAGACAGTGAAAATCCCAGATCAGCAGTGTCTGAAATGAGATATCCAGTGAGGATACACACACACCAGTCTAAAACAAAATAAAAGATTACATAAAAATACAACCAAAGTATGCAGAAGATACTTTCTGAACAGAAAAACAAACTTTGAAACAGATATGTGTTAATTTTATGGAGTTAGTGCAGTGGGTTTATTGGTTGAATTATTGATAAAGATGTCTGCAACCTAACTTTAAAACAAATGTTTTCCCGTGATTTATTTTTACTTACAGAGGAAAGATGTGTGTGTTATATTAACCACGTTTATGTAAAATAATGACATGAACAGAAACTCAGGAACACAATACTAAGGTACGTTTAGAGAGTCCAGCTCTTTTCTCATCAGAATCCTGGATTCCTGCTTACAAAAACACAACCTCAGTGCAGCAGCGTTGCATTCAAAACAAAAACAAAAGCAAAAGCTAAACGTAGAATTCAGGGTGCTTTTGTGTCAGTTTCATGTGTTAGTTGTTGTTTCCTGTCATCACTTGTGTAACTTAAGACTCACAGGGAATTAAATCTGGACATCAGAACAGAAGAGGGATGCAGTGTGGTTTTTCTCTTCTCCCTGTTCATCTGCTCTTCCTTCACGGAGCAACACAAAAGGAAATAATCTTATTTTTTCAGTTTCACGAGAATGTGAAGTACCTCTTAACACTTACCCGTTGAATTTTTTCCAAACAGTGACACTGTTTTCCGTCCTTGATGGTTTTCACCTCGATGACCGTCAGCACGCCGACTCTAATGAGGGGGCCCCAGGACTGGGGGTCAGGGGCCACTTTGAATCCTCTGTGTAGTGACTGTTCATGTTTGCAGCTACAGAGTCAAGCAGCAGCAAACAACCAAAGATCTAATGTCACAAAGATGTAAAAAGTCTTCCTCAGAGGCCAGGGTGAAGAGCACAGTTATGTTCATGTGATAAGGATAAAAAGCAATAATATGAATACAAACCAGAGTTGATAAACAAGCATCATGAAAATGATGACGAGAAAACATTAAAAATGTTAAAAAAGTTTAAAAAGAAACAACCTAATAATAATAACAAGAAAAACCTGAAGAAAATTAGTTAAAATGAACCAGAAATATGGAAAACAGAGAAATGGTCACACAGAGAAACAAATAGACCACCATGGCAGGAGGTTATTGTGGTCTCCGTAGTCCACCAGTCAGTCATATATTCATGGAACTCTTAGTTCTGCTGCTGACGGATAGTTTACTTGTATATCTTGTCTTTTGTATCTTCAATGGTGTGTCAAAGGTACCAAGGCGTCTTTGGCAGGAGGGGGGGACCCTCCAGGTCCTGATCCAGGTTCTTGAAGGCGAGTTTTTCTTGCCACTAGTTGGTTTGCATGTTTTTGGACTGTGGGAGGAAGCCGGAGTACCTGGAGGGAACCCACGCAAGCACGGGGAGAACATGCAAACTCTACACAGAAAGACCCACCGGTCCGGGAATGGAACCAGGAACCTTCTTGCTGTGAGGCAACAGTGCTAACCACTAAGCCATCGTGCTGCCCTGTATTGTAATAGACACTATTTAAATAAAATTGAATTGAATTCATGAACTGCAGATTCATCCCTTGTGTGCTCACTTTGCATCAGATGGCTGTTTAGTCACTTTGTGCACAAATGTGCATGTGTCTGTATGAGCAGGTGTTTGTCTGTTCTGTTAATCCAGCCTGTCTAAGCAGAGACTCTCACTGGTGTGTGGAAGTAATTTCTCCGACTTACAGAAGCAGGGGTCTCCCTTTGCCTTTGCAACTCAACCAGAGGGGTGCTGACATCATGGACTCTGTCTAAGGGAGTTGTTGTGGGTGATATAGGAGTTGCAGCCAGCTGGTCATCACCACACTTTTGACCAGTTCTACCAACTGGATATGACACCCCTTCTGTGGTCGACTTACTAACTACAGACTGTTTTAAACTACAAACCGATTTAAACTACAGACCGATTTAAACTACAAACCGATATAAACTTCAGACCGATTTAAACTACAGACCGATTTAAACTACAGACCGATTTAATTGCCAGGTAAAAACAGTTTCCTCGTTGAATGTTTTGGGATCCTGGAGACATTTTTATTCTCTTTTGTTTTTAACAGGCTACAAACTCCAATGCTGAAAAACAGGAAGAGAATCCAGAACATCCTGTTGATTATCTGAACTGATCTTGAAAGATTAATTCTGGTTAAAGTTATTGATTAGAGAGAGAGAGAGAGAGAGAGAGAGAGAGAGAGAGAGAGAGAGAGAGAGAGAGAGAGAGAGAGAGAGAGAGAGAGAGAGAGAGAGAGAGAGAGAGAGAGAGAGAGAGAGAGAGAGAGAGAGAGAGAGAGATTTGTTCTACTTCGTTTGTGAATTTATCGCCGCTATTTCTTCTTCGTTGTTTTCAAGTTAAGCAGAACGATAGCTTGCTGCAGAGTCTGTAAAGATGAATATCACTCTAAATTTAACTCCTCCAACTCGGTTAAAATATTGTTTATTTGGTCCGGTACTATATCTGAGCTACGTAAAGGAAGTACATGAAAAGGAAACTCGTCACTGTCAGCGACAGCGCGGCAGAAAAAGACGCTACACCGCCGCGTAGCGGTTGGCGACGTCATTACAGCTTTACGCAGCCATAATGCACAAGTGCGCATGCGTAGCTGCTACGAAGAGGAACTACTCTGGCATGAACGTAACTGGTCTGATGTTTGGAACATTCCTGACGTCAATTGACGTCATACCCCGTTCTATAAATTCACGAGAGTAGTGTTGGACCTCATTCGAAAATAACCTGAGCACAGGATAACAGCAAAACATCGTTGCTCCACGACATCGCAATACTTTCAAAAGAACATGAGTCCACAGACAGAAAAGGTGGCTATAACTGCCGAAAATAAGAACATGTGCAAACCTCAACTGGAAAGCAGAGGAACATCTGTGAAAAAATATACATCTGTGGAAAATACATCTGTTGAAAATACATCACAATCCACCCAGGAGGAGGAAATTTTGTATGAGCCTGATTTCATCACATCACGGGTAAATCTTTTCCTTAAAGGCCTGTTTGATGTTGCTTTTATGAAATCAAACCTGACCGAAAGACCTGCACAGATGACAGACGCCTTTACGACAATTTCATTGCTACTTTTGGATAGAATAGAAGTAAGTGGTTATGTAATCCCTCCCAAAAGAAATATCGAACTCACACAAATGGTTTTCAACCGTCTTTGTGCAAGAACTGGCTGCTCGGGAGAGAAAATGTTGGCTTTAATTATAAAACACCCAGCGACACATTACATAATTGTCAACCTTTTTGAACAACACATATTTAAAAAAGTCAAGAAACCTAAGATGTTACAAAAGATCTTCTCAGCAGTTAAGAAGTCTTCCACAAATACAAAGAAAACTAAAAATAAAGTTGTCGTTTCATCCAAATCTGCAACACAGGATGAACCATCCAAAGTTTCTGAGCAGGAACCAGTTTCATCCAAATCTGCAACAGAGGATGAACCATCCAAAGTTTCAGAGCAGGAACAGCAGGTCTTTTTCCCAAAATCCTCCTCAGAAGTCCAACCACACAAAGTCCTTCAACAGGAGCCCATCTCCAGTCTGCAGAGTGTGGTCCAGTCTTTCCCTGGTAAAGATGATTGTCTTTCAATGTCAACACCACCAGAGGAATCACACCATGTCTCTGATCCCAGCACCACCCTGATAAGTGGACCTAAAGAAACTGGTCCAGTTTTTGATGAGGAGTTGGAGGAAATTTTGTATGAGCCGGATTTCGAAGATTATAGTTTAAGTGAGGAGGAAGAGGAAGAAGAACAGAAAGAAGAGGACACTTGCAAATCACGTGTAAACTTATTCCTTAAAGGCCTGTTTGATGTTGCTTTTATGAAATCAAACCTGAACGAAAGACCTGCAAAGATGACAGACGCCTTTACGACAATTTCATTGCTACTTTTGGATAGAATAGAAGTAAGTGGTTATGTAATCCCCCCCAAAAGAAATATCGAACTCACACAAATGGTTTTCAACCGTCTTTGTGCAAGAACTGGCTGCTCGGGAGAAAAAATGTTGGCTTTAATTATAAAACACCCAGCGACACATTATATAATTGTCAACCTTTTTGAACAACACATATTTAAAAAAGTCAAGAAACCGAACATGTTACAAAAGATCTTCTCAGACGTTAAGAAGCCTTCCACGAATACAAAGAAAACTAAAAGTAAAGTTGTTGTTTCATCCAAATCTGAAACACAGGATGAACCATCCAAAGTTTCTGAGCAGAAAGAAGAGGACACTTGCAAATCACTTGTAAACTTATTCCTTAAAGGCCTGTTCGATGTTGCTTTTATGAAATCAAACCTGACCGAAAGACCTGCAAAGATGACAGACGCCTTTACGACAATTTCATTGCTACTTTTGGATAGAATAGAAGTAAGTGGTTATGTAATCCCTCCCAAAAGAAATATCGAACTCACACAAATGGTTTTCAACCGTCTTTGTGCAAGAACTGGCTGCTCGGGAGAAAAAATGTTGGCTTTAATTATAAAACACCCAGCGACACATTATATAATTGTCAACCTTTTTGAACAACACATATTTAAAAAAGTCAAGAAGCCGAACATGTTACAAAAGATCTTCACAGCCGTTAAGAAGTCTTCCACGAATACAAAGAAAACTAAAAGTAAAGTTGTCGTTTCATCCAAATCTGCAACACAGGATGAACCATCCAAAGTTTCTGAGCAGAAAGAAGAGGACACTTGCAAATCACTTGTAAACTTGTTCCTTAAAGGCCTGTTTGATGTTGCTTTTATGAAGTCCAACCTGACCAACAAACCAAAAAACTTCAAATCCACCTTCCAGATTGTTTTAATGCTACTTTTGGATGAAGTAGAAGGAACTGATTTTGCTATCCCCCGAATGAGATATATGGAACTCACACATTCTGTTTTCCGTCATCTTTGTGCAAATAGCGGCTGCTCGGAAAAAGAAATGATGACTTTAATTTTGAAAGATCCAGGGACATATGACCTAATTGTCTACCTTTTCAAAAAACACGTATTTAAAGAAATTAAAAAACCTAACACGTTTCAAAAGATCTCCTCATCAGATGAGGACTCTTTCAGGACAACGAAGGAGACCAAAAATAAAGTTGTCCTTTCTTCCCTATCTGAAACAGAGGATGAACCATCCAAAGTTTCTGAGCAGGAACAGCAGGTCTTTTTCCCAAAATCCTCCTCAGAAGTCCAACCACCCAAAGTCCTTCAAGAGGAGCCCATCTCCAGTCTGCAGAGTGTGGTCCAGTCTTTCCCTGGTAAAGATGATTGTCTTTCAATTTCAACACCACCAGAGGAATCACACCATGTCTCTGATCCCAGCACCACCCTGATAAGTGGACCTAAAGAAACTGGTCCAGTGTTTGATGAGGAGTTGGAGGCAGTTTTGTATGAGCCTGACATCACAGATTCTGGTTTGGATGAGGAGGAGGAGGAGGAGGAAACTTTGTATGAGTCTGATTTTACAGATTATAGTTCAAGTGAGGAGGAGGAGGAGGAGGAGGAGGAGGAGGACCAGAAAGAAGAGGACACTTGCAAATCGCTTGTAAACTTATTCCTTAAAGGCCTGTTTGATGTTGCTTTTATCAAATCCAACCTGACCAACAAACCAAAAAACTTCAAATCCACCTTTCAGATTGTTTTAATGCTACTTTTGGATGAAGTAGAAGGAACTGATTTTGCTATCCCCCGAATGAGATATATGGAACTCACACGTTCTGTTTTCCGTCATCTTTGTGCAAATAGCGGCTGCTCGGAAAAAGAAATGATGACTTTAATTTTGAAAGATCCAGGGACATATGACCTAATTGTCTACCTCTTCAAAAAACACGTATTTAAAGAAATCAAAAAACCTACCACGTTTCAAAAGATCTCCTCATCAGATGAGGACTCTTTCAGGACAACGAAGGAGACCAAAAATAAAGTTGTCCTTTCTTCCCTATCTGAAACAGAGGATGAACCATCCAAAGTTTCTGAGCAGGAACAGCAGGTCTTTTTCCCAAAATCTTCCTCAGAAGTCCAACCGCCCAAAGTCCTTCAAGAGGAGCCCATCTCCAGTCTGCAGAGTGTGGTCCAGTCTTTCCCTGGTAAAGATGATTGTCTTTCAATTTCAACACCACCAGAGGAATCACACCATGTCTCTGATCCCAGCACCACCCTGATAAGTGGACCTAAAGAAACTGGTTCAGGGGTTGCCGTCGGACCACAGGAAACATGTGAGGACACCACAGGACCAAATGAAGAAGTCAAAGAAGCCCTGAAATTGCTTCTTCACAGACTGGTGTTGAGAATACTTAAAGAGACAAATGTAGACTCTTCAAAAGACCACTTTTATGCCGTCACTGACCGACTGCTCCCCAAGATATTGGCTTTAGTTGATGGTCAAGATTTCCATGTAAAGAAGATTGCAAACCTCAACAAGGCCATTTTTAACGACCTCCTTAAAATGTGGTGCCACCCAGATGTTATACTGATATTCCTGAAATTAGAGCAGACAGTTATTGAACAGGAATTTTTGTCTTGTATCCAAAAACGCCTGATGACTGTATCAAAGAAAACCAGTGGCACCAAAGGGTTCTTCTCGCGTATTGGAAAAGCTCTCAAGAAGGTCTACTGTTGGTTTGGTTGAGTTAACGCCCTTTCATCAGTCTCCAGCATCAAAACAAGTCAATCTGCAATCTGATACAAACAAATGTGGTAACAAATTCAAGAACACTAAAGAAATGCAACTTTAATTCTCTGTCAGCAGAACCTGTGTCTGTCTGGGTTTTCTCCAGGTGCTCTGGTTTCTCCCTCTTTCTGGAAAAGAAAAAAAATTACGTTAACTTAATAATCTTTCAAATGAACTATTTGTGTAAGTCCCAAATTGGTTGTATGAGTGAGCGTTTATAGTTGAATGTGTCTGTGTGGTCCTGAGGTGGTATGATGACCTATCAACATCCTCTGCAGTTGCAGAAAATGGATGAAAGACCCATTTACCACTTCTGTTTTGCCAGAATAACTGATCATATTTAACTAAGGATCATTTCCTGTTTGACAATTTTGATCTAATTCAAATTGTATTGGACAGAAATGTGTTTTGCGTCAAAAAATCTGCAGTATTGTTGAAAATGGTTTTAAATGTAATAAGAAATAAGCTTTGAGTTTTGATCCTGATGACGCGACTGATGAAGAGACAAGACAGCGATGGGTGCGGTGTGTTGCTACGGCGATTGCTGTAGTGTTTTTCCTATGCAGGCAAAGTCACATCACAGACACACACCAACAACCCACGCCCCCCAGGACACTGCCCCAAGCCCCCACCCAGAAGAAACAGGCCAATATGTGTATGTATATTATTTGAAAAGTTATTTATACATATGTGTGTGTATCTAAATAAGCACGTGTGCACATGAATGTATCAGCATATATTTGTATGTATGTATAATCATGTACATGTGCATATGTATCTTACATTCATGCATAGCAAGATACTTCGATGTGAACACATTGATATGTGTGTGTACACGCGCGCGCTTGTGTGTGTGTGTGTGTGTGTGTGTGTGGATGTATATATATTATTTATTTATCTATTTTGTTGCTCTCTCTTCTCACAATGTATATGAATATGTATTAGTTAACTGCATATATGTCTCCTTATCTCAATATATGTGGACATGCATGAGTATTTAAATACATCTATGTATATTATTATATATATGACTTTTTAAATACTGCCCCTACACCCCCAAACACTCAGACATGCAATTGTAAATAGAAAGCTCCTCCCCCTTGTCTCTGTCCTCTTTTTGCTTATAACACCTGATTGTCCTGTGTTCACCTTTACTCTTTAAACAACACATTATAAACTCTTTTAACACACATTACAACACAGACACCAGACTGCACCACCACTGTCTCGTCTCTCTTTCTTTCTATTTCTCTTTCTAGTCTTTTCACATTCCACACCTGGTGATTTTAGCCCTCCTTGGCAGAATTCTTTTCTTCTTCTTACCCAGGAATCAATAGTTAAACTGTCATGAGGGCTGGTGAAGGGTAAAAAAAAAAAAAAAAAAAAAATCACCCGATCTACACCATCCCAGTGGAATCTATGTCATTTAGCTCCACTTGCCCCTCGGGTCCCATGCAGGGCCCAAACACACCCCCAGCTGCAGACCACGCACCCAGAGCGACTCCTAGGAAGGCCGCCAGACAGACGTGCTGGAACGACTCCAGTCATGGACTCTGTCTGAGGGAGTCGTTGTGGGTGATATATGTGTTGCAGCCAGTTTTGATCGGTTCTACCGACTGGATATGACAGCTCGTCTGTGGTTGGCTTATGTCCTCTTGTCTTAAGAGTTGAGCAAGTCGATCTCCATTGACTCCCATGGTAAATGTCCACTTTTACAGAAGAAATAAACATTTTTACAGCTTAGTTCAAAAACTCTTTGGTCTCTATCATTTGATTTCACATCCATAACTCTGAAATGTGTGATTTTTTTTTTAATGTGTAAACTTTTGGACTAAACAATGGTGTGTGTGTGTGTGTGTGTGTGTGTGTGTGTGTGTAAAGGTTTGTTTAGTTGGGGGTCAGATTGCAGGAACAGCTGTATGTCTCAACAGATGCCCTGGAGGAATAATTACTCATAAAACAGATGATGAAGGGGATTCAGTCTGTGTTCTAAGGATCAGAAATGTTCTCTTATATTGGTCAATGTACATGGATACAATAACAGACAAAAATAGGATCATATCAGACCAGATAACGACAGTAACATCACGGCTTACAGGAGTTACACTGGGTATATTTCCTCACAATAAGAAAACTATATATTAAACACTGAGCCTGAAGGAAAGTGTAACACTGACAGTTTTTTATGCTTTTGTTTGTCCACTAACTTAGATAGGATCTGCCTCTTCACACGTGACTAGACAGCAACTGAGATGTATGACACTGTTATTAACAACATTTCAATGACAGGGTTGGAAAGTGTATTTATTTGTATCCAAAAACATGAAAAAAATACATTATAGTACGCAAAACTGATGAGTAACTGCTGCTTGTGTTACGGGCCTCGAGCACGATTGCCACAGTAACAAAGAGAAAATCTGTAAAACAAAGGCGCGGTGCGCGCGAAAGAACAACAGGCGCCTTAGTTTCTTCTCCCAGGTTTCATTTCTTTCTTTTCTTTCTTTTCATTTACATAACACATTTAACACATTTAAAATTTTCAAACAGTACATTTACATATCCTATTCTTAACATAACTGCCACAGTCTAAATGAAGTTAATTTACAGCCAGGTCTAATAATATATAAATGTTATTACTTTCGAGCTTATACTCACAACCTACTCCAAACTCCCTGACATTACAGTGGCTTCAGTGAATATATTACAAAACTCAAAATTACACACCTGTGCTTTAATATGAACGCATCAAACGCTTAAGGCATGGACATTACCCTTTAAGATTGGCGTTCATTAATGTAACAGCAAATGTTTAACATTTAACATTAATTTAATAAACACTATATACCAGGTTCAACCGCTTCTTACTCCTTTCTGTTGAGACAAAATACATTTAGCGTACACTCGTGAATTCTCGCGATAACGACGCGAACGCTCGCGAGACTTCCGGTGCGATGCGGCTCGGCTTTACAACTGTTACGGCCGCTTCACCAGCTAATCGCCGCGGCTCAATAAACTTTGACAAAACTGATCTTAAGGCTACATAAATCATCTCACAATTTCCGTCAACTTCCCCCAAAACAATACGAAGCTTATTATTCTCATTTCCCCAAACTTTCAACCAGGTACTGACCTGTAAAACAAAGGCGCGTTGCGCGCGAAAGAACAACAGGCGCCTTAGTTTCTTCTCCCAGGTTTCATTTGAGGAACGCGCAGGAGGTCCGTCCTCAACAATGGCTGGGGCCGTTACCACAGCACAGAGGTTCCGCCCCCTGCCCCTTCTCCCTAGTTTGCCAAGACCCCGAAAAACCCCGACTCTCAAATGCAAACAATTGTCTTATGAACAACATTTCTTTTTTTTTCTTTTTCTTGTGCACTAAACATTTTTTTTTTTAGGATACAGCACAGCCTATCTATACCACAACCCCTCTGACTGTGGTTGCACATATCTGGGTGCACCACACTTGCATCTTTACATGTAATCATGTGGATAAAAGCGTGGGCCGGGGACTTGAACCGGTTTGATGACATCAATGATAGTAATTCGTGTGGGTTCCCAGATGCAGTTTTCCTCCAGGCCACTCTTCACCATCCCACAGCGGGGTGGTACCCAGGCGGTGTCGTATCCATAGAAACTCCAGGTCTTCTGGAGAGGGTGGCCCTGACGATTGATGGCAATCACTTTTCCAACGTTGACCTTAACCCTAATAACAACCTTGTCATGCTCAGGGTGTTCAATAGGATAGCGTATGGCTTTCTCCAGGTCCCTGCGGAGGTAGACACCAGGACCAAGCATCCCATCTTTAGACCGAAGAAAACCTGTGTTGCAGATGGCATAAGCATTCTCCCTGGTGGTGCCATGGTACATCATGTAGGTTTCATTGTTATTCGGCTGTGGGGTGAGGAGCCGAATTACCCCTGGTGGCATGAAGTCATCTTCAGCCCACTTACAGTGAGACCCACTCATGTTGGCTGCAGTTTATCAGCACAAAGATTTAAGATCAACACACGTAAGACACTAAATGTGGCAAATCAGTATTAAAAGGCTCCTTAAAAGTGATGCCTAGAGTTTCCTCTCTTTTTCAATGACGTCTCGGTGGGTATGTACGCAACAAATCATTTTTGTTTTCAGGTACTATATATTTTTACTGTCACTTATGATAATAGCTTTTAAATCCAAAACCTAATTTAAAACAAATTAAGGTGTGACAAACGATGTTCTTTGATTCTGGCAGTAAAAATAAAATGGTTACATTTCAACATTCAGAACTGGCCGGTTCAGTTTTGGCACTAAAAACCAAAAGTCCAGCACACGAGGTGATGAAGACGAAACGAGCTGAGTTATGGTAACTAATTATGAAAAGGGCATAAAGAATTCATACAGAAACTAAAATGTTTGCTCTCCTCTGTTTAGTTACACGATTATAATAATTTAAAAAAATCTGAAATGTCTACTTCTAACAGAGTGCTAGTTTATATCCTGAAAAGGGGCGATCTGGGATGAAGGCTCTCAGACCTCCATGAATCCTGCTGAGGTCTGATTGAGCCAACAGCCACAGGAGCCGTCCAAACACCCGAAAATGTGAGAATATTTCATATTTACAGAATTTTGATGCCAACCGGATGCTGAGCTTCGTCTATGTTGCATCACATTTACTCAGTGGGAGTTTTTAGATAACGTCCGGAAGCTTGTTGGTATATAAGCAGTCCGTCTTTTTCAGTTTCTATAAAAATGTTGATAAAAACTTGGGTTTTACAGATATTGAATGCAGCTTAAGAGAACAAGTTAGTACCATTTGATTTCCACCTGAAATACCTCTTAGAATTAATTAATTACAGCTGTCAAAGACTGGTGAACGGGTTGTACATATCATAGGCTTTTTTTTTCTTTAGCTTTAACAACCCCTCAAATTTGTAAGTCATAGAAATTCCATCACATCCTAGAAACTGGTATTGGCTTAATAAAAAAGAAGGTAAAAAAGGAAAACACATTTATATTTACAAGGTATGCACATTATTTGCCCTTTAAAGTTGCTCAGTTGGAAAATTGCTCAACAAAGAAAATCTCTGGATATCCAGACTACGGTTTTAGGGCTTCCCTATAAATTTACTGACCTTTCATATTAAAAGCAAGTATATGTCTCACCAAACCTAATTCTCTGGGCCATTCATTCATCAGTTGTGTATATTATCAATAAAGACAAACGCAGACAAGTATTTATCTGTCAATGCTTCTTTTGCATCAACACACTGTCGGACGGCCGCCTTTCCGTGCAGCGGCGGCGGGTCGCCCCTCTTCTGCAGCCCACTCCGCGGGTGCTCCTTCTCGGCTTTGTTAAGCCCCCCGGTCCGGTCGGCTCTCTTCTCCCGGCTCCTGGTGCCTCAATCTCCACCGGCAGTGTCCAAGCTGCTGAAGGTCCACACACGATTAGGGTCTGGACCAACAGGACGGCCAAAGCCGCAACCAGCAGGGCAGATCGGGAGCGCCGGGCCAGCCTGCGGGCGCACGGGTTCCCGTTCATCTCTGTCCTCCGCCCTCCTCCCAGTTCACACTGAGACTGGGAGCCCCATCCGCTAAATGCAGACAGCGGGGTGTGAATGCTCCCCTCGGTGGCCTGAAAAGAGTGACGAGCAGGCAGACAAGAGCAGTAGGAGGGAGGAGGAAGAGGAGGAGGGAATTTGGTACAAGCTCGGTTTGAGTAGAGAGGTTTAAAAGCGGCGGGGAGGACGCAGATGCCCTCATGTGGCTATTAAGGAGTGATCATTTGTGGTAATTCACGTTTTCACATTGAGAAACTATTTGGTGATTAAAGCAACACCAAATAGGTTTGAAAAAATATATATAAAGATATCAAGTTGAATTTCATTTGAAGGAATGTTTGATTGTTATCGGAATCAACTTCTAGTCCTCCCATCACTCATCCATAAACTAACTTTGGACTCTCGTTCTGGTCGTCTCTCCTGCCAATCGATGATTGTCATCCATCATTAACAAATATTAAAGATGAGCATAAGATAAAGCTCGCTCAAGAGACACAAGAAAGTCAATGAGAAAGAGAATAAGCGACCTAACCTCGCTTGCAGGGGAACTATCTGAGCCAAAATCTAATAAAGTTCTTGTGTGTTGCTTTAAGTCTCACATGTCTTGATGAAGACAGAATTAGTTGCTGGCAGTTTTCTTTTTGTGGGATTACTAAATAATATTCTTTCTGCTTCAAAAAGAATTTTTACTATTTAACGTATAGAAAAAAAATGATAATCTTAACTGAATATCCAAATAAATAGAAGCCTGCCACTACATATAAAACTCATAACTAACATCACAAACACCAAGAATGATTGACAGACTTCCTAAAATTGTTCCTGATGCCTATACTCCACTCCAAGACATAACTCCTGCTAGAGGATTTTATAATTTTATAATTACTTATTGTTTATCATCATTAACGCCTATGTATTTATTCATCCACTCACGTATGTAGAGCACATCTGGTTGTCTTCTGCGCCACCTGGTGGTCCAATTCAGACACAACCACCTGTTTCACATCAGAAAAAGGCTAAAGTCAAGTAAGTTCCTGAATCCCAGAATTGAAACCATTATCATACATCCAAATACACCCATGATAAAATACACATAAACCAAAATATAAAACCTTGATAATAGGTCAGGTGGAGGTTTGAAAAAAGTATACATATCCTTTACACATAAAGTGAATGAATTTGTTGCACTTGTCCGGCTGCTTGTAGACACAAAAATCTAACCAGCCAGACGGCTGCTAAAGTTTAAACTCAGCTTCAGACTGGAGAAGAATGATGATTGAAGTGAGGTTGTGGCGTGGTTGTTGATCTGGATATTTCAGAGCCTGTTTTCAGACCATAATCTGTAACCCTGGAGACAGTGAAAATCCCAGATCAGCAGTGTCTGAAATGAGATATCCAGTGAGGATACACACACACCAGTCTAAAACAAAATAAAAGATTACATAAAAATACAACCAAAGTATGCAGAAGATACTTTCTGAACAGAAAAACAAACTTTGAAACAGATATGTGTTAATTTTATGGAGTTAGTGCAGTGGGTTTATTGGTTGAATTATTGATAAAGATGTCTGCAACCTAACTTTAAAACAAATGTTTTCCCGTGATTTATTTTTACTTACAGAGGAAAGATGTGTGTGTTATATTAACCACGTTTATGTAAAATAATGACATGAACAGAAACTCAGGAACACAATACTAAGGTACGTTTAGAGAGTCCAGCTCTTTTCTCATCAGAATCCTTGGATTCCTGCTTACAAAAACACAACCTCAGTGCAGCAGCGTTGCATTCAAAACAAAAACAAAAGCAAAAGCTAAACGTAGAATTCAGGATGCTTTTGTGTCAGTTTCATGTGTTAGTTGTTGTTTCCTGTCATCACTTGTGTAACTTAAGACTCACAGGGAATTAAATCTGGACATCAGAACAGAAGAGGGATGCAGTGTGGTTTTTCTCTTCTCCCTGTTCATCTGCTCTTCCTTCACGGAGCAACACAAAAGGAAATAATCTTATTTTTTCAGTTTCACGAGAATGTGAAGTACCTCTTAACACTTACCTGTTGAATTTTTTCCAAACAGTGACACTGTTTTCCGTCCTTGATGGTTTTCACCTCGATGACCGTCAGCACGCCGACTGTAATGAGGGGGCCCCAGGACTGGGGGTCAGGGGCCACTTTGAATCCTCTGTGTAGTGACTGTTCATGTTTGCAGCTACAGAGTCAAGCAGCAGCAAACAACCAAAGATCTAATGTCACAAAGATGTAAAAAGTCTTCCTTAGAGGCCAGGGTGAAGAGCACAGTTATGTTCATGTGATAAGGATAAAAAGCAATAATATGAATACAAACCAGAGTTGATAAACAAGCATCATGAAAATGATGACGAGAAAACATTAAAAATGTTAAAAAAGTTTAAAAAGAAACAACCTAATAATAATAACAAGAAAAACCTGAAGAAAATTAGTTAAAATGAACCAGAAATATGGAAAACAGAGAAATGGTCACACAGAGAAACAAATAGACCACCATGGCAGGAGGTTATTGTGGTCTCCGTAGTCCACCAGTCAGTCATATATTCATGGAACTCTTAGTTCTGCTGCTGACGGATAGTTTACTTGTATATCTTGTCTTTTGTATCTTCAATGGTGTGTCAAAGGTACCAAGGCGTCTTTGGCAGGAGGGGGGGGACCCTCCAGGTCCTGATCCAGGTTCTTGAAGGCGAGTTTTTCTTGCCACTAGTTGGTTTGCATGTTTTTGGACTGTGGGAGGAAGCCGGAGTACCTGGAGGGAACCCACGCAAGCACGGGGAGAACATGCAAACTCTACACAGAAAGACCCACCGGTCCGGGAATGGAACCAGGAACCTTCTTGCTGTGAGGCAACAGTGCTAACCACTAAGCCATCGTGCTGCCCTGTATTGTAATAGACACTATTTAAATAAAATTGAATTGAATTCATGAACTGCAGATTCATCCCTTGTGTGCTCACTTTGCATCAGATGGCTGTTTAGTCACTTTGTGCACAAATGTGCATGTGTCTGTATGAGCAGGTGTTTGTCTGTTCTGTTAATCCAGCCTGTCTAAGCAGAGACTCTCACTGGTGTGTGGAAGTAATTTCTCCGACTTACAGAAGCAGGGGTCTCCCTTTGCCTTTGCAACTCAACCAGAGGGGTGCTGACATCATGGACTCTGTCTAAGGGAGTTGTTGTGGGTGATCTAGGAGTTGCAGCCAGCTGGTCATCACCACACTTTTGACCAGTTCTACCAACTGGATATGACACCCCTTCTGTGGTTGACTTACTAACTACAGACTGTTTTAAACTACAAACCGATTTAATCTACAAACCGATTTAAACTACAAACCGATATAAACTTCAGACCGATTTAAACTACAGACCGATTTAAACTACAGACCGATTTAATTGCCAGGTAAAAACAGTTTCCTCGTTGAATGTTTTGGGATCCTGGAGACATTTTTATTCTCTTTTGTTTTTAACAGGCTACAAACTCCAATGCTGAAAAACAGGAAGAGAATCCAGAACATCCTGTTGATTATCTGAACTGATCTTGAAAGATTAATTCTGGTTAAAGTTATTGATTAGAGAGAGAGAGAGAGAGAGAGAGAGAGAGAGAGAGAGAGAGAGAGAGAGAGAGAGAGAGAGAGAGAGAGAGAGAGAGAGATTTGTTCTACTTCGTTTGTGAATTTAGCGCCGCTATTTCTTCTTCGTTGTTTTCAAGTTAAGCAGAACGATAGCTTGCTGCAGAGTCTGTAAAGATGAATATCACTCTAAATTTAACTCCTCCAACTCGGTTAAAATATTGTTTATTTGGTCCGGTACTATATCTGAGCTACGTAAAGGAAGTACATGAAAAGGAAACTCGTCACTGTCAGCGACAGCGCGGCAGAAAAAGACGCTACACCGCCGCGTAGCGGTTGGCGACGTCATTACAGCTTTACGCAGCCATAATGCACAAGTGCGCATGCGTAGCTGCTACGAAGAGGAACTACTCTGGCATGAACGTAACTGGTCTGATGTTTGGAACATTCCTGACGTCAATTGACGTCATACCCCGTTCTATAAATTCACGAGAGTAGTGTTGGACCTCATTCGAAAATAACCTGAGCACAGGATAACAGCAAAACATCGTTGCTCCACGACATCGCAACACTTTCAAAAGAACATGAGTCCACAGACAGAAAAGGTGGCTATAACTGCCGAAAATAAGAACATGTGCAAACCTCAACTGGAAAGCAGAGGAACATCTGTGAAAAAATATACATCTGTGGAAAATACATCTGTTGAAAATACATCACAATCCACCCAGGAGGAGGAAATTTTGTATGAGCCTGATTTCATCACATCACGGGTAAATCTTTTCCTTAAAGGCCTGTTTGATGTTGCTTTTATGAAATCAAACCTGACCGAAAGACCTGCACAGATGACAGACGCCTTTACGACAATTTCATTGCTACTTTTGGATAGAATAGAAGTAAGTGGTTATGTAATCCCTCCCAAAAGAAATATCGAACTCACACAAATGGTTTTCAACCGTCTTTGTGCAAGAACTGGCTGCTCGGGAGAGAAAATGTTGGCTTTAATTATAAAACACCCAGCGACACATTACATAATTGTCAACCTTTTTGAACAACACATATTTAAAAAAGTCAAGAAACCTAAGATGTTACAAAAGATCTTCTCAGCAGTTAAGAAGTCTTCCACAAATACAAAGAAAACTAAAAATAAAGTTGTCGTTTCATCCAAATCTGCAACAGAGGATGAACCATCCAAAGTTTCAGAGCAGGAACAGCAGGTCTTTTTCCCAAAATCCTCCTCAGACGTCCAACCACCCAAAGTCCTTGAACAGGAGCCCATCTCCAGTCTGCAGAGTGTGGTCCAGTCTTTTCCTGGTAAAGATGATTGTCTTTCAATGTCAACACCACCAGAGGAATCACACCATGTCTCTGATCCCAGCACCACCCTGATAAGTGGACCTAAAGAAACTGGTCCAGTTTTTGATGAGGAGTTGGAGGAAATTTTGTATGAGCCGGATTTCGAAGATTATAGTTTAAGTGAGGAGGAAGAGGAAGAAGAACAGAAAGAAGAGGACACTTGCAAATCACTTGTAAACTTATTCCTTAAAGGCCTGTTCGATGTTGCTTTTATGAAATCAAACCTGACCGAAAGACCTGCAAAGATGACAGACGCCTTTACGACAATTTCATTGCTACTTTTGGATAGAATAGAAGTAAGTGGTTATGTAATCCCTCCCAAAAGAAATATCGAACTCACACAAATGGTTTTCAACCGTCTTTGTGCAAGAACTGGCTGCTCGGGAGAAAAAATGTTGGCTTTAATTATAAAACACCCAGCGACACATAACATAATTGTCAACCTTTTTGAAGAACACATATTTAAAAAAGTCAAGAAACCGAACATGTTACAAAAGATCTTCACAGCCGTTAAGAAGCCTTCCACGAATACAAAGAAAACTAAAAGTAAAGTTGTCGTTTCATCCAAATCTGCAACACAGGATGAACCATCCAAAGTTTCTGAGCAGAAAGAAGAGGACACTTGCAAATCACTTGTAAACTTGTTCCTTAAAGGCCTGTTTGATGTTGCTTTTATGAAGTCAAACCTGACCAACAAACCAAAAAACTTCAAATCCACCTTCCAGATTGTTTTAATGCTACTTTTGGATGAAGTAGAAGGAACTGATTTTGCTATCCCCCGAATGAGATATATGGAACTCACACATTCTGTTTTCCGTCATCTTTGTGCAAATAGCGGCTGCTCGGAAAAAGAAATGATGACTTTAATTTTGAAAGATCCAGTGACATATGACCTAATTGTCTACCTTTTCAAAAAACACGTATTTAAAGAAATTAAAAAACCTAACACGTTTCAAAAGATCTCCTCATCAGATGAGGAGTCTTTCAGGACAACGAAGGAGACCAAAAATAAAGTTGTCCTTTCTTCCCTATCTGAAACAGAGGATGAACCATCCAAAGTTTCTGAGCAGGAACAGCAGGTCTTTTTCCCAAAATCTTCCTCAGAAGTCCAACCACCCAAAGTCCTTCAAGAGGAGCCCATCTCCAGTCTGCAGAGTGTGGTCCAGTCTTTCCCTGGTAAAGATGATTGTCTTTCAATTTCAACACCACCAGAGGAATCACACCATGTCTCTGATCCCAGCACCACCCTGATAAGTGGACCTAAAGAAACTGGTCCAGTGTTTGATGAGGAGTTGGAGGCAGTTTTGTATGAGCCTGACATCACAGATTCTGGTTTGGATGAGGAGGAGGAGGAGGAGGAAACTTTGTATGAGTCTGATTTTACAGATTATAGTTCAAGTGAGGAGGAGGAGGAGGAGGAGGAGGAGGACCAGAAAGAAGAGGACACTTGCAAATCACTTGTAAACTTGTTCCTTAAAGGCCTGTTTGATGTTGCTTTTATGAAATCCAACCTGACCAACAAACCAAAAAACTTCAAATCCACCTTTCAGATTGTTTTAATGCTACTTTTGGATGAAGTAGAAGGAACTGATTTTGCTATCCCCCGAATGAGATATATGGAACTCACACGTTCTGTTTTCCGTCATCTTTGTGCAAATAGCGGCTGCTCGGAAAAAGAAATGATGACTTTAATTTTGAAAGATCCAGTGACATATGACCTAATTGTCTACCTCTTCAAAAAACACGTATTTAAAGAAATCAAAAAACCTACCACGTTTCAAAAGATCTCCTCATCAGATGAGGACTCTTTCAGGACAACGAAGGAGACCAAAAATAAAGTTGTCCTTTCTTCCCTATCTGCAACAGAGGATGAACCATCCAAAGTTTCTGAGCAGGAACAGCAGGTCTTTTTCCCAAAATCTTCCTCAGAAGTCCAACCACCCAAAGTCCTTCAAGAGGAGCCCATCTCCAGTCTGCAGAGTGTGGTCCAGTCTTTCCCTGGTAAAGATGATTGTCTTTCAATTTCAACATCACCAGAGGAATCACACCATGTCTCTGATCCCAGCACCACCCTGATAAGTGGACCTAAAGAAACTGGTCCAGGGGTTGCCGTCGGACCACAGGAAACATGTGAGGACACCACAGGACCAAATGAAGAAGTCAAAGAAGCCCTGAAATTGCTTCTTCACAGACTGGTGTTGAGAATACTTAAAGAGACAAATGTAGACTCTTCAAAAGACCACTTTTATGCCGTCACTGACCGACTGCTCCCCAAGATATTGGCTTTAGTTGATGGTCAAGATTTCCATGTAAAGAAGATTGCAAACCTCAACAAGGCCATTTTTAACGACCTCCTTAAAATGTGGTGCCACCCAGATGTTATACTGATATTCCTGAAATTAGACCAGACAGTTATTGAACAGGAATTTTTGTCTTGTATCCAAAAACGCCTGATGACTGTATCAAAGAAAACCAGTGGCACCAAAGGGTTCTTCTCGCGTATTGGAAAAGCTCTCAAGAAGGTCTACTGTTGGTTTGGTTGAGTTAACGCCCTTTCATCAGTCTCCAGCATCAAAACAAGTCAATCTGCAATCTGATACAAACAAATGTGGTAACAAATTCAAGAACACTAAAGAAATGCAACTTTAATTCTCTGTCAGCAGAACCTGTGTCTGTCTGGGTTTTCTCCAGGTGCTCTGGTTTCTCCCTCTTTCTGGAAAAGAAAAAAATTACGTTAACTTAATAATCTTTCAAATGAACTATTTGTGTAAGTCCCAAATTGGTTGTATGAGTGAGCGTTTATAGTTGAATGTGTCTGTGTGGTCCTGAGGTGGTATGATGACCTATCAACATCCTCTGCAGTTGCAGAAAATGGATGAAAGACCCATTTACCACTTCTGTTTTGCCAGAATAACTGATCATATTTAACTAAGGATCATTTCCTGTTTGACAATTTTGATCTAATTCAAATTGTATTGGACAGAAATGTGTTTTGCGTCAAAAAATCTGCAGTATTGTTGAAAATGGTTTTAAATGTAATAAGAAATAAGCTTTGAGTTTTGATCCTGATGACGCGACTGATGAAGAGACAAGACAGCGATGGGTGCGGTGTGTTGCTACGGCGATTGCTGTAGTGTTTTTCCTATGCAGGCAAAGTCACATCACAGACACACACCAACAACCCACGCCCCCCAGGACACTGCCCCAAGCCCCCACCCAGAAGAAACAGGCCAATATGTGTATGTATATTATTTGAAAAGTTATTTATACATATGTGTGTGTATCTAAATAAGCACATGTGCACATGAATGTATCAGCGTATATTTGTATGTATGTATAATCATGTACATGTGCATATGTATCTTACATTCATGCATAGCAAGATACTTCGATGTGAACACATTGATATGTGTGTGTACACGCGCGCGCTTGTGTGTGTGTGTGTGTGGATGTATATATATTATTTATTTATCTATTTTGTTGCTCTCTCTTCTCACAATGTATATGAATATGTATTAGTTAACTGCATATATGTCTCCTTATCTCAATATATGTGGACATGCATGAGTATTTAAATACATCTATGTATATTAATATATATATGACTTTTTAAATACTGCCCCTACACCCCCAAACACTCAGACATGCAATTGTAAATAGAAAGCTCCTCCCCCTTTTCTCTGTCCTCTTTTTGCTTATAACACCTGATTGTCCTGTGTTCACCTTTACTCTTTAAACAACACATTATAAACTCTTTTAACACACATTACAACACAGACACCAGACTGCACCACCACTGTCTCGTCTCTCTTTCTTTCTATTTCTCTTTCTAGTCTTTTCACATTCCACACCTGGTGATTTTAGCCCTCCTTGGCAGAATTCTTTTCTTCTTCTTACCCAGGAATCAATAGTTAAACTGTCATGAGGGCTGGTGAAGGGTAAAAAAAAAAAAAAAAAAAAAATCACCCGATCTACACCATCCCAGTGGAATCTATGTCATTTAGCTCCACTTGCCCCTCGGGTCCCATGCAGGGCCCAAACACACCCCCAGCTGCAGACCACGCACCCAGAGCGACTCCTAGGAAGGCCGCCAGACAGACGTGCTGGACCGCCTCCAGTCATGGACTCTGTCTGAGGGAGTCGTTGTGGGTGATATATGTGTTGCAGCCAGTTTTGATCGGTTCTACCGACTGGATATGACAGCTCGTCTGTGGTTGACTTATGTCCTCTTGTCTTAAGAGTTGAGCAAGTCGATCTCCATTGACTCCCATGGTAAATGTCCACTTTTACAGAAGAAATAAACATTTTTACAGCTTAGTTCAAAAACTCTTTGGTCTCTATCATTTGATTTCACATCCATAACTCTGAAATGTGTGATTTTTTTTTTAATGTGTAAAATTTTGGACTAAACAATGGTGTGTGTGTGTGTGTGTGTGTGTGTGTGTGTGTGTGTGTGTGTGTGTGTGTGTAAAGGTTTGTTTAGTTGGGGGTCAGATTGCAGGAACAGCTGTATGTCTCAACAGATGCCCTGGAGGAATAATTACTCATAAAACAGATCATGAAGGGGATTCAGTCTGTGTTCTAAGGATCAGAAATGTTCTCTTATATTGGTCAATGTACATGGATACAATAACAGACAAAAATAGGATCATATCAGACCAGATAACGACAGTAACATCACGGCTTACAGGAGTTACACTGGGTATATTTCCTCACAATAAGAAAACTATATATTAAACACTGAGCCTGAAGGAAAGTGTAACACTGACAGTTTTTTATGCTTTTGTTTGTCCACTAACTTGGATAGGATCTGCCTCTTCACACGTGACTAGACAGCAACTGAGATGTATGACACTGTTATTAACAACATTTCAATGACAGGGTTGGAAAGTGTATTTATTTGTATCCAAAAACATGAAAAAAATACATTATAGTACGCAAAACTGATGAGTAACTGCTGCTTGTGTTACGGGCCTCGAGCACGATTGCCACAGTAACAAAGAGAAAATCTGTAAAACAAAGGCGCGGTGCGCGCGAAAGAACAACAGGCGCCTTAGTTTCTTCTCCCAGGTTTCATTTCTTTCTTTTCTTTCTTTTCATTTACATAACACATTTAACACATTTAAAATTTTCAAACAGTACATTTACATATCCTATTCTTAACATAACTGCCACAGTCTAAATGAAGTTAATTTACAGCCAGGTCTAATAATATATAAATGTTATTACTTTCGAGCTTATACTCACAACCTACTCCAAACTCCCTGACATTACAGTGGCTTCAGTGAATATATTACAAAACTCAAAATTACACACCTGTGCTTTAATATGAACGCATCAAACGCTTAAGGCATGGACATTACCCTTTAAGATTGGCGTTCATTAATGTAACAGCAAATGTTTAACATTTAACATTAATTTAATAAACACTATATACCAGGTTCAACCGCTTCTTACTCCTTTCTGTTGAGACAAAATACATTTAGCGTACACTCGTGAATTCTCGCGATAACGACGCGAACGCTCGCGAGACTTCCGGTGCGATGCGGCTCGGCTTTACAACTGTTACGGCCGCTTCACCAGCTAATCGCCGCGGCTCAATAAACTTTGACAAAACTGATCTTAAGGCTACATAAATCATCTCACAATTTCCGTCAACTTCCCCCAAAACAATACGAAGCTTATTATTCTCATTTCCCCAAACTTTCAACCAGGTACTGACCTGTAAAACAAAGGCGCGTTGCGCGCGAAAGAACAACAGGCGCCTTAGTTTCTTCTCCCAGGTTTCATTTGAGGAACGCGCAGGAGGTCCGTCCTCAACAATGGCTGGGGCCGTTACCACAGCACAGAGGTTCCGCCCCCTGCCCCTTCTCCCTAGTTTGCCAAGACCCCGAAAAACCCCGACTCTCAAATGCAAACAATTGTCTTATGAACAACATTTCTTTTTTTTTCTTTTTCTTGTGCACTAAACATTTTTTTTTTTAGGATACAGCCACACACCACACTTGCATCTTTACATGTAATCATGTGGATAAAAGCGTGGGCCGGGGACTTGAACCGGTTTGATGACATCAATGATAGTAATTTGTGTGGGTTCCCAGATGCAGTTTTCCTCCAGGCCACTCTTCACCATCCCACAGCGGGGTGGTACCCAGGCGGTGTCGTATCCATAGAAACTCCAGGTCTTCTGGAGAGGGTGGCCCTGACGATTGATGGCAATCACACTTTCCAACGTTGACCTTAACCCTAATAACAACCTTGTCATGCTCAGGGTGTTCAATAGGATAGCGTATGGCTTTCTCCAGGTCCCTGCGGAGGTAGACACCAGGACCAAGCATCCCATCTTTAGACCGAAGAAAACCTGTGTTGCAGATGGCATAAGCATTCTCCCTGGTGCCATGGTACATCATGTAGGTTTCATTGTTATTCGGCTGTGGGGTGAGGAGCCGAATTACCCCTGGTGGCATGAAGTCATCTTCAGCCCACTTACAGTGAGACCCACTCATGTTGGCTGCAGGAAAGAGTTTATCAGCACAAAGATTTAAGATCAACACACGTAAGACACTAAATGTGGCAAATCAGTATTAAAAGGCTCCTTAAAAGTGATGCCTAGAGTTTCCTCTCTTTTTCAATGACGTCTCGGTGGGTATGTACGCAACAAATCATTTTTGTTTTCAGGTACTATATATTTTTACTGTCACTTATGATAATAGCTTTTAAATCCAAAACATAATTTAAAACAAATTAAGGTGTGACAAACGATGTTCTTTGATTCTGGCAGTAAAAATAAAATGGTTACATTTCAACATTCAGAACTGGCCGGTTCAGTTTTGGCACTAAAAGCAAAAGTCCCGCACACGAGGTGATGAAGACGAAACGAGCTGAGTTATGGTAACTAATTATGAAAAGGGCATAAAGAATTCATACAGAAACTAAAATGTTTGCTCTCCTCTGTTTAGTTACACGATTATAATAATTTAAAAAAATCTGAAATGTCTACTTCTAACAGAGTGCTAGTTTATATCCTGAAAAGGGGCGATCTGGGATGAAGGCTCTCAGACCTCCATGAATCCTGCTGAGGTCTGATTGAGCCAACAGCCACAGGAGCCGTCCAAACACCCGAAAATGTGAGAATATTTCATATTTACAGAATTTTGATGCCAACCGGATGCTGAGCTTCGTCTATGTTGCATCACATTTACTCAGTGGGAGTTTTTAGATAACGTCCGGAAGCTTGTTGGTATATAAGCAGTCCGTCTTTTTCAGTTTCTATAAAAATGTTGATAAAAACTTGGGTTTTACAGATATTGAATGCAGCTTAAGAGAACAAGTTAGTACCCTTTGATTTCCACCTGAAATACCTCTTAGAATTAATTAATTACAGCTGTCAAAGACTTGTGAACGGGTTGTACATATCATAGGCTTTTTTTTTCTTTAGCTTTAACAACCCCTCAAATTTGTAAGTCATAGAAATTCCATCACATCCTAGAAACTGGTATTGGCTTTATAATAAAAGAAGGTAAAAAAAGGAAAACACATTTATATTTACAAGGTATGCACATTATTTGCCCTTTAAAGTTGCTCAGTTGGAAAATTGCTCAACAAAGAAAATCTCTGGATATTCAGACTACGGTTTTAGGGCTTCCCTATAAATTTACTGACCTTTCACATTAAAAGCAAGTATATGTCTCACCAAACCTAATTCTCTGGGCCATTCATTCATCAGTTGTGTATATTATCAATAAAGACAAACGCAGACAAGTATTTATCTGTCAATGCTTCTTTTGCATCAACACACTGTCGGACGGCCGCCTTTCCGTGCAGCGGCGGCGGGTCGCCCCTCTTCTGCAGCCCACTCCGCGGGTGCTCCTTCTCGGCTTTGTTAAGCCCCCCGGTCCGGTCGGCTCTCTTCTCCCGGCTCCTGGTGCCTCAATCTCCACCGGCAGTGTCCAAGCTGCTGAAGGTCCACACGATTAGGGTCTGGACCAACAGGACGGCCAAAGCCGCAACCAGCAGGGCAGATCGGGAGCGCCGGGCCAGCCTGCGGGCGCACGGGTTCCCGTTCATCTCTGTCCTCCGCCCTCCTCCCAGTTCACACTGAGACTGGGAGCCCCATCCGCTAAATGCAGACAGCGGGGTGTGAATGCTCCCCTCGGTGGCCTGAGAAGAGCAGGCAGAAAAGAGCAGTAGGAGGGAGGAGGAAGAGGAGGAGGGAATTTGGTACAAGCTCGGTTTGAGTAGAGAGGTTTAAAAGCGGTGGGGAGGACGCAGATGCCCTCATGTAGCTATTAAGGAGTGATCATTTGTGGTAATTCACGTTTTCACATTGAGAAACTATTTGGTGATTAAAGCAACACCAAATAGGTTTGAAAAAATATATATATAAAGATATCAAGTTGAATTTCATTTGAAGGAATGTTTGATTGTTATCGGAATCAACTTCTAGTCCTCCCATCACTCATCCATAAACTAACTTTGGACTCTCGTTCTGGTCGTCTCTCCTGCCAATCGATGATTGTCATCCATCATTAACAAATATTAAAGATGAGCATAAGATAAAGCTCGCTCAAGAGACACAAGAAAGTCAATGAGAAAGAGAATAAGCGACCTAACCTCGCTTGCAGGGGAACTATCTGAGCCAAAATCTAATAAAGTTCTTGTGTGTTGCTTTAAGTCTCACATGTCTTGATGAAGACAGAATTAGTTGCTGGCAGTTTTCTTTTTGTGGGATTACTAAATAATATTCTTTCTGCTTCAAAAAGAATTTTTACTATTTAACGTATAGAAAAAAATTGATAATCTTAACTGAATATCCAAATAAATAGAAGCCTGCCACTACATATAAAACTCATAACTAACATCACAAACACCAAGCATGATTGACAGACTTCCTAAAATTGTTCCTGATGCCTATACTCCACTCCAAGACATAACTCCTGCTAGAGGATTTTATAATTTTATAATTACTTATTGTTTATCATCATTAACGCCTATGTATTTATTCATCCACTCGCGTATGTAGAGCACATCTGGTTGTCTTCTGCGCCACCTGGTGGTCCAATTCAGACACAACCACCTGTTTCACATCAGAAAAAGGCTAAAGTCAAGTAAGTTCCTGAATCCCGGGGGCCAGAGCGGGCGACGTCGAAGCAAACTTGAAGCTGCTGGCAAAGGGTAATCGTAAATACAGTAAAGTTATCATCCATGTCGGCGCTAATGACACCCGGCTACGCCAGTCGGAGGTCACTAAAATCAATATTGTCTCGGTGTGTAACTACGCCAAAACCATGTCGGACTCCGTAGTTTTCTCTGGTCCCCTCCCCAATCTGACCGGTGATGACATGTTTAGCCGCATGTTGTCGCTCCGTCGCTGGTTGTCTCGGTGGTGTTCAGAAAACGACGTGGCCTTTATTGACAATTGGAAGACGTTTTGGGGAAAGCCTGGTCTGCTTAGAAGAGACGGCATTCATCCCACCCGGGATGGTGCAGCTCTTATCTCTAGAAATCTGGCTGATATTATTAGATCCTCCCCCTGACAATCCAGGGTCCAGGCCGGGGTGCAGAGCTGCAGTCTTACACGCTTCTCTGCTGCTTCTCGAGGACTATCGCCTGCCAATAAAAAGGTAGAAGTAAATGATGTAATTGGAGATTCTAACGAGGTGCCAAGTAAAATAGATTTAGTATCGATTCCCCGTCCTCCAAATCTTCACCAAGCGCGACGTAATAGAGGCGTTAACCAAAATAACCTCGTAAAAATAAAAACAAATACGCATTTAGTGCGAACTAAGGACCAAACAATTAGATGCGGATTACTAAATATACGATCTTTAAGCTCCAAGTCTCTATTAGTAAACGATCTAATTACTGAGACCCGGAGTGACATTTTCTGCCTAACAGAAACGTGGCTCCAAGAGGAAGAGTTTGTTAGTTTAAATGAATCGACGCCGTCCACTTACGTTAATTATCATATTCCTCGAATCACAGGTCGAGGTGGAGGAGTAGCGGCGATCTACGACTCCAGTCTTACAATAAAATCCAAACCTAAATGCGATTATAATACGTTTGAAAGCCTCACGCTCAGTTTAAAACTGCAGAGCTGGAAATCAGAGAAGCCAGTCTTGTTGGTGGTAGTTTACCGGCCTCCTGCTGGAGCTTATCTGGAGTTTCTGTCTGAGTTCTCAGATTTCTTATCTAGTTTATTGATCAGTACAGATAAAGTCATCATAGTGGGCGACTTTAACATTCATATGGATGTTGACAACGACAATCTTAAGTTGGCTTTTGATTCTCTTCTAGAATCGATGGGGATTTTACAAAAAGTTAACGAACCAACGCATTGTCTTAATCATACTCTTGATCTGGTCCTCGTCTACGGTGTAGAACTTGATAATCTGTTAGTGTCACATGTTAACTCCCTCCTATCCGACCACTATTTAATAACGTTTGAATTCAACATTGTCAACGTTACGCATAATAGGAGGAATTACTTTAGCAGGTGTCTATCCGATAAAGCTATCACTAAATTTAGGGAGGCTGTTGCTCTTCATCTTCTTACAGAGGAACATAGTGAAGCAGTTGAGGGCTGTGACCTCGGTTCTACCTCTGCAGACGTTGATTTCCTTGTTGGTAGCACTGCAGATGTGTTGCATACAGCTTTAGATGTAGTTGCTCCTTTGAGAAAGAGGTTCTCTAACCGTAGGAGCTTAACTCCCTGGTTTAACTCACATATTCGTATGTTAAAACAGAAAGTGCGTAAAATGGAAAGAAAGTGGTACTCTAGTAGGTCTGTAGATATTTATTATGCATGGAAAGATAGTCTAATAGTGTATAAAAAAGCGCTTCGCAAAGCTAGAACAGCCTATTATTCAGTGTTAATAGAGGATAATAAAAATAACCCACGTTTTCTGTTCAGCACTGTAGCCAGGCTGACAAAGAGCCACAACTCTGTTGAGCCGTGCATCCCTGCAGCTCTCAGTAGTGAAGACTTTATGAGCTTCTTTAGCAATAAAATTGTCAGAATTAGAGAGGAAATCGGCCAGGCCCTC
Source organism: Xenentodon cancila (assembly GCA_014839995.1). NCBI lineage: Eukaryota > Metazoa > Chordata > Actinopteri > Beloniformes > Belonidae > Xenentodon > Xenentodon cancila. The sequence goes on along the minus strand of CM026214.1, from coordinate 3,275,572 downwards.
CCGGCAGTGGCTGTGGGAATTTCTTCAACCTCTGCGACTCCCTTATGCTCCGACCTGACTCTAGACTGTTTTGTTCCTGTTGACCTCTCTGAGCTGACCTCAGTCGTCAATGGATCTAAATCATCCACGTGTCTGTTAGACCCAATCCCTACTCGACTACTCAAAAATGTTTTCTCTCTGATTGGACCGACGGTACTGAAACAGATCAACTTGTCCCTAGTCTTAGGATATGTACCACAGGCTTTTAAAGTCGCAGTAATCAAACCATTACTTAAAAAACCCTCTCTTGACCCAGACATTTTAGCTAACTATAGACCAATTTCCAACCTTCCATTTATCTCTAAAATTCTGGAAAGGGTAGTTGCAAGCCAGCTGTGTGAGCATTTGTATAGAAATGATCTATTTGAAATTTTTCAGTCAGGGTTCAGAATGCATCATAGCACAGAAACAGCACTGGTTCGAGTCTCGAATGACCTTCTTATGGCCTCAGATAATGGGTTAGTGTCCATACTGGTTCTGCTGGACCTCAGCTGCTGCTTTTGATACTATAGATCACAGCATTTTACTGCAGAGGCTAGAGTATGTTGTTGGGATTAAAGGGACAGCTCTAGATTGGTTTAAATCATATCTGTCTGATAGATTCCAGTTTGTTCATGTTCATGAGGTTTCTTCCGTACAGACGAGGGTCTGCTATGGTGTCCCGCAGGGTTCAGTGCTAGGGCCAATCCTGTTCAGTTTATACATGCAGCCCTTGGGAAGTATTATCCGGAACCACGGCATTAATTTTCATTGTTATGCTGATGATACGCAGCTGTATCTGTCTATGAAGCCAGATGAAACAGAACCATTAGACAAACTTCAGATGTGTCTTAAGGACATCAAGGACTGGATGTCCAGAAATTTTTTGCTACTAAATTCTGATAAAACAGAAGTTGTTGTTTGTGGTCCCAAACAGCTTAGGAAGGGATTAGATGGTCTTGCGATGGCCTCCAGTAAAACTGTGCGAAACCTTGGCGTTATATTCGATCAGGATTTGTCATTTAAACAGCATATTAATCAGGTTTGTAAAACTGCGTTTTTCCACCTCCGTAATATCGCAAAGATTAGGAGCATCCTCTCGCAGAGTGATGCCGAAAAACTAATTCATGCGTTCGTATCTTCTAGACTAGATTACTGTAACGTGTTGTTGGCTGGATGTCCAAGTAATTCTCTTAAAAGCCTCCAGCTGATCCAAAATGCAGCAGCGCGAGTGCTGACAGGAATCAACAAGAGAGACCACGTCTCTCCAGTTTTAGCTTCCCTCCATTGGCTCCCTGTAAAATTTAGAATCCAATTCAAAATTTTATTACTGGCATATAAAGTCCAAAATGGCCTAGCGCCGCGATATTTGCAAGACCTGATAGAACCGTACGTTCCTAATAGAGCTCTCCGTTCTCAGGGTGCAGGTTTACTCGTAGTTCCTAGAGTATCGAAATGTAGATTTGGAGGACGGGCTTTCTGTTATCAGGCACCATCACTCTGGAACCAACTTCCAGTTTGGGTTAAGGAGGCTGATACCACCTCCACCTTTAAAACTAAACTTAAAACATTTCTGTTTAATAAAGCATATAGTTAGTGTATATTTAGTATCTTAATGTGTCAGGGCCAGTAGTCAAAGCTGCAGTTACAGGACCAGATTAGAGCAGCTCATCTTAAACATAGCTTCGGTGTAGATATGCTGTTATAGGCCTATGCTGCAGGGGGGCACCAACATGATCCACTGAGTGGTGCCTTTCACCTTCTCTGTTTCTCTTTGCCGTCTCTGTCTCTTCTTCACCTCAACCCTCATTTCTTAACAGTATCCCATAAACTTAATTGTGGTCCATTGTTCTTGTAGTTTTTTGTGCTGGTCTGGCCCTTCTTTTCCTCTTCTTTGCATGTCCTGCGGACCAGAGCCTCGGGAGCTGCTTGCTGACCTGCAGTTCCACCTCTGACCATCCCAGTGTCTGCCTTCACCTGTCTGTGTGGATGTCTTTTGGATGCTTGCTGACACCCCGACCTGCAGTCCTCATCCCCTTCTATCACCGTCTATCTATATATCACCCATATTCACAGAAGTCTAATTGGACTACCAAGGACAGTTACTAATGTATCCTATCTTGTACCTTTGACGGTGTCTCTATGTCTCTATTCTTTCTTATTTCTTGCTCTACCCGGCTGGCCTTCGGCAGGAGGGTCCCCCCTCATGAGCCAGGTCCTGCTCAAGGTTTCTTCCCTCTTAAAGGGGAGTTTTTCCTTGCCACTGTTTGGCTTAAGGTTTTTCTTCCACTAGGGGAGTTTTTACCTGCCACTGTTTATGTAATAATTGCTCGGGGGTCATGTTCTGGGTCTCTGGAAAGCGCCTTGAGACAACTTGTGTTGTAATAGACGCTATATAAATAAAATTGAATTGAAAATTGAATCCCAGAATTGAAACCATTATCATACATCCAAATACACCCATGATAAAATACACATAAACCAAAATATAAAACCTTGATAATAGGTCAGGTGGAGGTTTGAAAAAAGTATACATATCCTTTACACATAAAGTGAATGAATTTGTTGCACTTGTCCGGCTGCTTGTAGACACAAAAATCTAACCAGCCAGACGGCTGCTAAAGTTTAAACTCAGCTTCAGACTGGAGAAGAATGATGATTGAAGTGAGGTTGTGGCGTGGTTGTTGATCTGGATATTTCAGAGCCTGTTTTCAGACCATAATCTGTAACCCTGGAGACAGTGAAAATCCCAGATCAGCAGTGTCTGAAATGAGATATCCAGTGAGGATACACACACACCAGTCTAAAACAAAATAAAAGATTACATAAAAATACAACCAAAGTATGCAGAAGATACTTTCTGAACAGAAAAACAAACTTTGAAACAGATATGTGTTAATTTTATGGAGTTAGTGCAGTGGGTTTATTGGTTGAATTATTGATAAAGATGTCTGCAACCTAACTTTAAAACAAATGTTTTCCCGTGATTTATTTTTACTTACAGAGGAAAGATGTGTGTGTTATATTAACCACGTTTATGTAAAATAATGACATGAACAGAAACTCAGGAACACAATACTAAGGTACGTTTAGAGAGTCCAGCTCTTTTCTCATCAGAATCTTGGATTCCTGCTTACAAAAACACAACCTCAGTGCAGCAGCGTTGCATTCAAAACAAAAACAAAAGCAAAAGCTAAACGTAGAATTCAGGATGCTTTTGTGTCAGTTTCATGTGTTAGTTGTTGTTTCCTGTCATCACTTGTGTAACTTAAGACTCACAGGGAATTAAATCTGGACATCAGAACAGAAGAGGGATGCAGTGTGGTTTTTCTCTTCTCCCTGTTCATCTGCTCTTCCTTCACGGAGCAACACAAAAGGAAATAATCTTATTTTTTCAGTTTCACGAGAATGTGAAGTACCTCTTAACACTTACCCGTTGAATTTTTTCCAAACAGTGACACTGTTTTCCGTCCTTGATGGTTTTCACCTCGATGACCGTCAGCACGCCGACTCTAATGAGGGGGCCCCAGGACTGGGGGTCAGGGGCCACTTTGAATCCTCTGTGTAGTGACTGTTCATGTTTGCAGCTACAGAGTCAAGCAGCAGCAAACAACCAAAGATCTAATGTCACAAAGATGTAAAAAGTCTTCCTCAGAGGCCAGGGTGAAGAGCACAGTTATGTTCATGTGATAAGGATAAAAAGCAATAATATGAATACAAACCAGAGTTGATAAACAAGCATCATGAAAATGATGATGAGAAAACATTAAAAATGTTAAAAAAGTTTAAAAAGAAACAACCTAATAATAATAACAAGAAAAACCTGAAGAAAATTAGTTAAAATGAACCAGAAATATGGAAAACAGAGAAATGGTCACACAGAGAAACAAATAGACCACCATGGCAGGAGGTTATTGTGGTCTCCGTAGTCCACCAGTCAGTCATATATTCATGGAACTCTTAGTTCTGCTGCTGACGGATAGTTTACTTGTATATCTTGTCTTTTGTATCTTCAATGGTGTGTCAAAGGTACCAAGGCGTCTTTGGCAGGAGGGGGGGACCCTCCAGGTCCTGATCCAGGTTCTTGAAGGCGAGTTTTTCTTGCCACTAGTTGGTTTGCATGTTTTTGGACTGTGGGAGGAAGCCGGAGTACCTGGAGGGAACCCACGCAAGCACGGGGAGAACATGCAAACTCTACACAGAAAGACCCACCGGTCCGGGAATGGAACCAGGAACCTTCTTGCTGTGAGGCAACAGTGCTAACCACTAAGCCATCGTGCTGCCCTGTATTGTAATAGACACTATTTAAATAAAATTGAATTGAATTCATGGACTGCAGATTCATCCCTTGTGTGCTCACTTTGCATCAGATGGCTGTTTAGTCACTTTGTGCACAAATGTGCATGTGTCTGTATGAGCAGGTGTTTGTCTGTTCTGTTAATCCAGCCTGTCTAAGCAGAGACTCTCACTGGTGTGTGGAAGTAATTTCTCCGACTTACAGAAGCAGGGGTCTCCCTTTGCCTTTGCAACTCAACCAGAGGGGTGCTGACATCATGGACTCTGTCTAAGGGAGTTGTTGTGGGTGATATAGGAGTTGCAGCCAGCTGGTCATCACCACACTTTTGACCAGTTCTACCAACTGGATATGACACCCCTTCTGTGGTTGACTTACTAACTACAGACTGTTTTAAACTACAAACCGATTTAATCTACAAACCGATTTAAACTACAAACCGATATAAACTTCAGACCGATTTAAACTACAGACCGATTTAAACTACAGACCGATTTAATTGCCAGGTAAAAACAGTTTCCTCGTTGAATGTTTTGGGATCCTGGAGACATTTTTATTCTCTTTTGTTTTTAAGAGGCTACAAACTCCAATGCTGAAAAACAGGAAGAGAATCCAGAACATCCTGTTGATTATCTGAACTGATCTTGAAAGATTAATTCTGGTTAAAGTTATTGATTAGAGAGAGAGAGAGAGAGAGAGAGAGAGAGAGAGAGAGAGAGAGAGAGAGAGAGAGAGAGAGAGAGAGAGAGAGAGAGAGAGAGAGAGAGAGAGATTTGTTCTACTTCGTTTATGAATTTATCGCCGCTATTTCTTCTTCGTTGTTTTCAAGTTAAGCAGAACGATAGCTTGCTGCAGAGTCTGTAAAGATGAATATCACTCTAAATTTAACTCCTCCAACTCGGTTAAAATATTGTTTATTTGGTCCGGTACTATATCTGAGCTACGTAAAGGAAGTACATGAAAAGGAAACTCGTCACTGTCAGCGACAGCGCGGAAGAAAAAGACGCTACACCGCCGCGTAGCGGTTGGCGACGTCATTACAGCTTTTGGCAGCCATAATGCACAAGTGCGCATGCGTGGCTGCTGAGCACAGGATAACAGCAAAACATCTTTGCTCCACGACATCGCAACACTTTCAAAAGAACATGAGTCCACAGACAGAAAAAAAGGCTATAACTGCCGAAAATAAGAACATGTGCAAACCTCAACTGGAATGCAGAGGAACATCTGTGAAAAAATATACATCTGTGGAAAATACATCTGTTGAAAATACATCACAATCCACCCAGGTGGAGGAAATTTTGTATGAGCCTGATTTCATCACATCACGGGTAAATCTTTTCTTTAAGGCCTGTTTGATGTTGCTTTTATGAAATCCAACCTGACCAACAAACCAAAAAACTTCAAATCCACCTTTCAGATTGTTTTAATGCTACTTTTGGATGAAGTAGAAGGAACTGATTTTGCTATCCCCCGAATGAGATATATGGAACTCACACGTTCTGTTTTCCGTCATCTTTGTGCAAATAGCGGCTGCTCGGAAAAAGAAATGATGACTTTAATTTTGAAAGATCCAGTGACATATGACCTAATTGTCTACCTTTTCAAAAAACACGTATTTAAAGAAATCAAAAAACCTAACACGTTTCAAATGATCTCCTCATCAGATGAGGACTCTTTCAGGACAACGAAGGAGACCAAAAATAAAGTTGTCCTTTCTTCCCTATCTGCAACAGAGGATGAACCATCCAAAGTTTCTGAGCAGGAACAGCAGGTCTTTTTCCCAAAATCCTCCTCAGAAGTCCAACCACCCAAAGTCCTTCAAGAGGAGCCCATCTCCAGTCTGCAGAGTGTGGTCCAGTCTTTCCCTGGTAAAGATGATTGTCTTTCAATTTCAACACCACCAGAGGAATCACACCATGTCTCTGATCCCAGCACCACCCTGATAAGTGGACCTAAAGAAACTGGTTCAGGGGTTGCCGTCGGACCACAGGAAACATGTGAGGACACCACAGGACCAAATGAAGAAGTCAAAGAAGCCCTGAAATTGCTTCTTCACAGACTGGTGTTGAGAATACTTAAAGAGACAAATGTAGACTCTTCAAAAGACCACTTTTATGCCGTCACTGACCGACTGCTCCCCAAGATATTGGCTTTAGTTGATGGTCAAGATTTCCATGTAAAGAAGATTGCAAACCTCAACAAGGCCATTTTTAACGACCTCCTTAAAATGTGGTGCCACCCAGATGTTATACTGATATTCCTGAAATTAGAGCAGACAGTTATTGAACAGGCATTTTTGTCTTGTGTCCAAAAACGCCTGATGACTGTATCAAAGAAAACCAGTGGCACCAAAAGGTTCTTCTCGCGTATCAGAAAAGCTCTCAAGAAGGTCTACTGTTGATTCGGTTGAGTTAACGCCCTTTCATCAGTCTCCAGCATCAAAACAAGTCAATCTGCAATCTGATACAAACAAATGTGGTAACAAATTCAAGAACACTAAAGAAATGCAACTTTAATTCTCTGTCAGCAGAACCTGTGTCTGTCTGGGTTTTCTCCAGGTGCTCTGGTTTCTCCCTCTTTCTGGAAAAGAAAAAAAATTACGTTAACTTAATAATCTTTCAAATGAACTATTTGTGTAAGTCCCAAATTGGTTGTATGAGTGAACGTTTATAGTTGAATGTGTCTGTGTGGTCCTGAGGTGGTATGATGACCTATCAACATCCTCTGCAGTTGCAGAAAATGGATGAAAGACCCATTTACCACTTCTGTTTTGCCAGAATAACTGATCATATTTAACTAAGGATCATTTCCTGTTTGACAATATTGATCTAATTCAAATTGTATTGGACAGAAATGTGTTTTGCATCAAAAAATCTGCAGTATTGTTGAAAATGGTTTTAAATGTGATAAGAAATAAGCTTTGAGTTTTGATCCTGATGACGCGACTGATGAAGAGACAAGACAGCGATGGGTGCGGTGTGTTGCTACGGCGATTGCTGTAGTGTTTTTCCTATGCAGGCAAAGTCACATCACAGACACACACCAACAACCCACGCCCCCCAGGACACTGCCCCAAGCCCCCACCCAGAAGAAACAGGCCAATATGTGTATGTATATTATTTGAAAAGTTATTTATACATATGTGTGTGTATCTAAATAAGCACGTGTGCACATGAATGTATCAGCGTATATTTGTATGTATGTATAATCATGTACATGTGCATATGTATCTTACATTCATAAATAGCAAGATACTTCGATGTGAACACATTGATATGTGTGTGTACGAGCGCGCGCTTGTGTGTGTGTGTGTGCGTGGATGTATATATATTATTTATTTATCTATTTTGTTGCTCTCTCTTCTCACAATGTATATGAATATGTATTAGTTAACTGCATATATGTCTCCTTATCTCAATATATGTGGACATGCATGAGTATTTAAATACATCTATGTATATTATTATATATATGACTTTTTAAATACTGCCCCTACACCCCCAAACACTCAGACATGCAATTGTAAATAGAAAGCTCCTCCCCCTTTTCTCTGTCCTCTTTTTGCTTATAACACCTGATTGTCCTGTGTTCACCTTTACTCTTTAAACAACACATTATAAACTCTTTTAACACACATTACAACACAGACACCAGACTGCACCACCACTGTCTCGTCTCTCTTTCTTTCTATTTCTCTTTCTAGTCTTTTCACATTCCACACCTGGTGATTTTAGCCCTCCTTGGCAGAATTCTTTTCTTCTTCTTACCCAGGAATCAATAGTTAAACTGTCATGAGGGCTGGTGAAGGGTAAAAAAAAAAATTAAAAAAAAATCACCCGATCTACACCATCCCAGTGGAATCTATGTCATTTAGCTCCACTTGCCCCTCGGGTCCCATGCAGGGCCCAAACACACCCCCAGCTGCAGACCACGCACCCAGAGCGACTCCTAGGAAGGCCGCCAGACAGACGTGCTGGACCGCCTCCAGTCATGGACTCTGTCTGAGGGAGTCGTTGTGGGTGATATATGTGTTGCAGCCAGTTTTGATCGGTTCTACCGACTGGATATGACAGCTCGTCTGTGGTTGACTTATGTCCTCTTGTCTTAAGAGTTGAGCAAGTCGATCTCCATTGACTCCCATGGTAAATGTCCACTTTTACAGAAGAAATAAACATTTTTACAGCTTAGTTCAAAAATCTCTTTGGTCTCTATCATTTGATTTCACATCCATAACTCTGAAATGTGTGATTTTTTTTTTAATGTGTAAAATTTTGGACTAAACAATGGTGTGTGTGTGTGTGTGTGTGTGTGTGTGTGTGTTTGTGTGTGTGTGTAAAGGTTTGCTTAGTTGGGGGTCAGTTTGCAGGAACAGCTGTATGTCTCAACAGATGCCCTGGAGGAATAATTACTCATAAAACAGATGATGAAGGGGATTCAGTCTGTGTTCTAAGGATCAGAAATGTTCTCTTATATTGGTCAATGTACATGGATACAATAACAGACAAAAATAGGATCATATCAGACCAGATAACGACAGTAACATCACGGCTTACAGGAGTTACACTGGGTATATTTCCTCACAATAAGAAAACTATATATTAAACACTGAGCCTGAAGGAAAGTGTAACACTGACAGTTTTTTATGCTTTTGTTTGTCCACTAACTTAGATAGGATCTGCCTCTTCACACGTGACTAGACTGCAACTGAGATGTATGACACTGTTGTTAACAACATTTCAATGACAGGGTTGGAGAGTGTATTTATTTGTATCCAAAAACATGAAAAAATACATTATAGTAAGCAAAACTGATGAGTAACTGCTGCTTGCATCTTTACATGTAATCATGTGGATAAAAGCGTGGGCCGGGGACTTGAACCGGTTTGATGACATCAATGATAGTAATTCGTGTGGGTTCCCAGATGCAGTTTTCCTCCAGGCCACTCTTCACCATCCCACAGCGGGGTGGTACCCAGGCGGTGTCGTATCCATAGAAACTCCAGGTCTTCTGGAGAGGGTGGCCCTGACGATTGATGGCAATCACTTTTCCAACGTTGACCTTAACCCTAATAACAACCTTGTCATGCTCAGGGTGTTCAATAGGATAGCGTATGGCTTTCTCCAGGTCCCTGCTGAGGTAGACACCAGGACCAAGCATCCCATCTTTAGACCGAAGAAAACCTGTGTTGCAGATGGCATAAGCATTCTCCCTGGTGGTGCCATGGTACATCATGTAGGTTTCATTGTTATTCGGCTGTGGGGTGAGGAGCCGAATTACCCCTGGTGGCATGAAGTCATCTTCAGCCCACTTACAGTGAGACCCACTCATGTTGGCTGCAGGAAAGAGTTTATCAGCACAAAGATTTAAGATCAACACACGTAAGACACTAAATGTGGCAAATCAGTATTAAAAGGCTCCTTAAAAGTGATGCCTAGAGTTTCCTCTCTTTTTCAATGACGTCTCGGTGGGTATGTACGCAACAAATCATTTTTGTTTTCAGGTACTATATATTTTTACTGTCACTTATGATAATAGCTTTTAAATCCAAAACCTAATTTAAAACAAATTAAGGTGTGACAAACGATGTTCTTTGATTCTGGCAGTAAAAATAAAATGGTTACATTTCAACATTCAGAACTGGCCGGTTCAGTTTTGGCACTAAAACCAAAAGTCCAGCACACGAGGTGATGAAGACGAAACGAGCTGAGTTATGGTAACTAATTATGAAAAGGGCATAAAGAATTCATACAGAAACTAAAATGTTTGCTCTCCTCTGTTTAGTTACACGATTATAATAATTAAAAAAAATCTGAAATGTCTACTTCTAACAGAGTGCTAGTTTATATCCTGAAAAGGGGCGATCTGGGATGAAGGCTCTCAGACCTCCATGAATCCTGCTGAGGTCTGATTGAGCCAACAGCCACAGGAGCCGTCCAAACACCCGAAAATGTGAGAATTATTCATATTTACAGAATTTTGATGCCAACCGGATGCTGAGCTTCGTCTATGTTGCATCACATTTACTCAGTGGGAGTTTTTAGATAACGTCCGGAAGCTTGTTGGTATATAAGCAGTCCGTCTTTTTCAGTTTCTATAAAAATGTTGATAAAAACTTGGGTTTTACAGATATTGAATGCAGCTTAAGAGAACAAGTTAGTACCATTTGATTTCCACCTGAAATACCTCTTAGAATTAATTAATTACAGCTGTCAAAGACTGGTGAACGGGTTGTACATATCATAGGCTTTTTTTTTTTTTTAGCTTTAACAACCCTTTTTTTAATGTTGTCATACTTTAAAGAGAGACTATGTCCAAACTTAATTTAGACATGCTGGTGAAATCAGGCTCTCAGTTCAACTACCATCTCTCTCCATGACCCCAGAAACAATCATAACTCCTGCATAAATTCAGACGTTTTGGGTAAAGGTCTAAAAGTGTGTGTTGAGCTCACGTACCTGGGTCCATGTCCGTCCTAGAGTGGAGCCTGAAGTCTGTCCACCCTCCTCTTTAAACCTGCAGGCTTCAGGTTTGATCTTTGGGATCAAATTCAGGCCAGGAACATTTTCATCTTGCAAATAAAATTTTACAAATGATTTCAGAGTTTAGCGGTAAATCAGGCTCTGTCACTCTGTCACTGAAATAAATCTGCTGGAGAAATTCAAGTTTGTCCATGTTTATCAAATAATTAGTGTGTTGAAAAAAATATCTTCCATGTTGAAAAGAGTGACAAAGAAAATACAGAACTTTTGTGAACAACTGCTCACAGATTAAAAAGCCTGATATAATCAGTGTGAAGTTTGAGTGTTTTTGAACTTGTCACAGTAAAAACAATCACAAGTCAAACTCTTCAATCACATAACAGACAGTTAACCACCTGAAACTGAGCTAAAACTGACATAAAAAACAACAAAAACATGTTTAAAGGAACTTAAAGCAAGTCCCAAACCAGCCAGAGTTAAAAAACACAGTCCAGAGGTCTCCACATCGTTGCCACGTGGAGGGTAGACTACCTCACACGGGAGCTGGTCTCAGGGATTATTCTGTCCTGTGGGTGAGAGACCAGCTGGTTGTTGGTCTTCAGGAGGTGTCCCTAGGAACCTTTTGCAGTGGCTGGCGTGGATCCAAGTTGCCCTCTCGGCCACCTTAACAGCTGTGTGAGTGGTCAGGAGCACCTGGAACGGTCCCAGCCAGCGCTTGGACTTCCAATGCTTCCTCCGGAGATCTTTGACCAGGACCCAGTCTCCTGGCTTCAGAGGATGAAGAGGTCCTTCAGCAGGTCTGGGCAAGGCAGCCTTCACAGTTGCCTGAACCTGAGAGAGAGCTTTGGAGAGGTTGGAACAGTAAGTCAACATGTCACTGTCGCACATGTCTGTGGAGAGAGCCCTCCACTTAGGAGGTTCCAGTCCAGTCTGTGCTGGTCGTCCAAACAGTACCTCATATGGACTGAGGTTCGTCTTAGTCCGTCGTCGCATGCGCATGGCCATTAGGACTAAGGGAAGCGCTTTAGGCCAGGACAGACCTGTTTCCTCACAGCATTTAGTGAGTTTGGCCTTTAACGAGCCATTTTCTCTTTCTACCACTCCTCCAGACTGTGGATGGTAGGAGCAGTGTGTTTTCAGCTGGAACCCAAGTCTTTCACTCACCTCAGTCAGAGCTTTATTGACAAAGTGAGTGCCATTGTCGCTAGTGATCTTACCTGGAATTCCCCATCTGGGAATGATCTCAGTCAGCAGGGCCTTTGCTACTGCACTGCTGTCTGCATGTTTTGTGGGAAATGCTTCTACCCACTTTGAAAACATGCAAACTATCACTAGGCAGTATTTCTTACCTTCTGATGGAGAGAGTTCAACAAAGTCCATCATGAGGTGATCAAAGGGGACTCTGGAGGTGGGTGTCCAGCTGTGGCTACTTGGAGTGTGCGACCTGCATTGTTAGTTGCACAAACAAGACATTTTTTACAGTGATTTTCTGCAGCCACAGAGAAGCCTTTTGTGAACCAAATGGCAGTCAGCTGATCTAACATCCTCCCTTTAGACACGTGGTCCAACCCATGTGTCAATTTCGCAAAATATGGAAAAAAATGGCGAGGGAGACATGGTCTACCGTCCGAGGACGTCCAGATCCCCTCTGGGGAGCGGCTGCACCCATTCTGTTTCCACAAGAGCAGTTCCTGAGCGGTGGCAAAGGACTGAACTGCAGGCAGAGATGAGAGATCGAGCTGAGGTAGAGAGGAGCACAAAAGGGAGGGGGAGACTTCACCCACAGCAGCAGCAGTTGTAGCGGCCGCGTCTGCAGCGGCGTTACCGCGCGAAATGACGTCAGCAGAGCGTGTGTGAGCTGCACACTTAACCACCGCCACAGAGGAAGGCAGCAGAATAGCCTCCAAAAGATCAGATACCTGTGTCGCATTCAGGATGGGCTTACCATCAGACTTCAGGAATTTCCTATGTTTCCAAAGTGATCCAAAGTCATGTACCACTCCAAAAGCATAGCGTGAGTCAGTGCAGATTGTGACAGACTGACCTGCAGCCAACTTACAAGCCTCGGTGAGGGCCACCAGCTCAGCAGTCTGAGCAGAATAGTGAGCTGGCAAAGTGCCAGAGGCAAGGGTGGCATGAGAAGAGCAAACTGCATATCCAACCCTGTTCCAGCCCTGAGAGTCTCTGGAGGAAGAGCCATCCACAAACAGCACCAAATCTGCATTTGGGAGAGGAGAGTCAGACAAATCAACTCCTGGAGAACAAATCTCAGACAAAACTTGATCACAGGAATGAGGCTCTCCATCTTCCTCTGTAGGAAGGAGTGTGGCAGGGTTCAGTGTGTTGCAACGCTGCACAGTCACGTTGGGCATATCCAGGAGGACAGAGGTGTAACGAAGCCACCTGGCAGCTGAAAGGTGTGACGTTTTCTGCTCCAAAAGAATGATGGACACAGCATGTGGTACCATAACAGTGAGAGGAGAGTAGCCCACTACGCTCCGAGAGGCCAACACAGCCTTTTCTGCAGCGGCCACAGCTCTAAGGCAGGTTGGGAGGCCTGCTGCAACCGGGTCAAGCTTTGAAGAGTAGTAGGCCACTGGCCGAAGCCTGTCACCATGCTGCTGCTGCAAAACGACAGAAGACATGAAACCATGTTTTTCATCAACCATCTGGACAAAAGGTTTGTTCGGGTCTGGCAGTGCTAGAGCAGGGGCGGAGAGAAGCGCCTGTTTTAGAGCCAGGAAGGCCTCATCCACCTCGGTTGTCCACGGGACAGCATCTCCAGCAGCCAGCGGAGAACCGTGGATGCAGGCATTCAGAGGAGCCTCCAGGGTGGAGTAGTTTGAAATGAACGACCTGCAATAGCCAGTCATACCCAGAAAAGACATCAGTTGTTTCTTTGTCACTGGTTTTGGAATGTCCTGAATGGCTTTTACTCGTGCATCAGAGAGACGGCGAGTAGAATGGGAGATAACATGTCCCAGAAATGTGACAGTGGTTTGAACAAACTGCAGTTTCTTACGGCTGGCCTTATGGCCCTTCAGGCAGAGGTGTTGGAGGAGTGCCAAGGTGTCTGCCTGGCACTGGTCAGCTGACGGCGAGCAGAGCAACAGGTCATCTACAAATTGAAGCAGAACTGAACCTGGAGTCAAACAAAGATCAGAAAGAGAGTCTCTGAGTGCTGCATTATAAATTGTAGGTGACTCTGTGTAGCACTGACACAAACGAGTGAATGTGTAAGGACGACCTTTGAACTCAAATGCAAACCAGTACTGGGAGTCAGGGTGTACTGGAACAGAGAAAAAAGCGTTAGCCAAATCAACTACTGAGAAGTGGGTGGCATCAGATGGTATCTGAGAGAGAATAGTGTGTGGATGAGGCACAGTGGGAAGAACGAGCTGTCACAGCTTTATTTACAGCTTGGAGGTCCTGCACAAATCTCCACTCAACAGGTTCACCTGGCCCGCGAATCTTCTTCACAGGGAAGAGAGGTGTGCGGACAGGTGAGGTAGGACAGGGAACATCACACCTTCCTTTAGCAGAGATTCAGAAACAGGAGTAATTCCCTCAACAGCCTCAGGCTTGAGTGGATACTGTTTCTGGCAGGGCCTGAAAGAAGATTTAGGAGTAATGACCACTGGTTCACAGTCTTTAATCAAACCCACATCATATTTAGACTGAGCCCACAGCTGAGGAGGGAGTGTGTCCAAAACAGCTGGGGGCGGGGAGGAAGCAACTTCAGAATGAACCAACAAGAAATCAGTTTCACACACCAGCTGCACTGTACGCTGACAGTGAGCAACAGAGGGCGGGGCCTGTTTAAACACGCGTTGGGAGGGGGAGAACACAACATCAGGCTCAGCGCTCGGAACCCAGTCTCTGATAGTATGGGCCCGATACATGAACCGACCAACATCTTTCCAATGTTTCTGTCTCGGTTTGGAGAGAGAAACATGTGGAAAAACTTCCCCCCTCATCCGGAACAACTTCTGTTGTTCAGGTGTCAAAGACACGGAGAGCACAAAAACAATCATCCCAAAACACATGTGTAACAGTGAGTTTATCATTTGTGTCTCGGTAAAACACTTTTTCATAATCAGGATCTGGTCCACCTTTGCTGAAGCACGATATGCAGTGCAACCCTCCCTCCCTCATAAAAGATGAGTCTGGGTGCACGCGAGCGTGACAAAGGCTCACCCAGTATGAGGAAGTTGGTCCCGCGCTCAATTTCCACTGATAAGCATACGACGGGGCGGAGGGGCTGTATTTAACCATAGTGTAAGTCTCATCACCTTGCTCTGAGGCAGGAATAGGCTGGCTTATGGAAAGCCCATCAGGCCCAGATGTGACATTGAGACACAATTTGCACATTAAATCGCGGCCCAACAAATTTATGGGACATAATTTGGATAAAAGAAATTTGTGTGAGAACCCTGGCATCCCTGAGGGGGAGCAGGATAAAGGAACAGTAAATCGCTCTCTCTGCTGATGACCAGATGCTGACACTGATATGATGGAGTCCTCACCCAACCGCGGGGGTGGTGTGAGGGTTCCATATTGCAAAACAGAATTTGTTGCACCGGTATCTACCAAAAAACGAACTGGCTGGCCAAGCACAGTCAATTCAAACATTGGAAACTTTTTATACTGCTCATGAGACAGGTATGTGTGTGTGATGTGCGCGTGCGTGTGTCTGTGACATCTCACTTCCCTGTTGCTGCGTTGATGGAACATCCGAGGTGGTGTGTAGGAACCTTTCTGAAGTCATCTCCTCCCCCGCGCACCCTCAGTCTGCCTGTTGGTCCTGCCTGTTCTTCGGGCACTCGTTCTTCCAGTGTCCAGTTTGGCCACAGAGGAAACACTGGTCCTGCTCAAATCGCGGGCGACCAGGATTCATGCGTGGACGGCGGTCATTGCGTCCTCCTCTGCCACGACGTGAATATCCTCGCCCACGGGGTGGAACATAGCCAGAGAACAAAGTCAGTGTGGCCTTGTGCAGCTCAGAGTCTTTCTTCGCAGTTGTTTTCCGCTCCCTGTCGATCAGCACATCTTGAGCATGTTTGGCTTGTCTGCAGAGTTCAGCCAAACGCACTTCATGACGCATGCCCACATACGAGTGGCGTACTTGGGCTGCCAAGTCAGGTCTCAGTCCATCCAAAATGGCAGAACAGAGGAGCTTCTCCCATGGCCCAGGGGCGTCACCCAAGTCAGCGGGACACGTGAGGCCAGAGTTGTGGTTAAAAACGTCCTCTGCTCGGTGTAGAAATTCTTTCACTGGCTCGTTCGGGCCCTGAATGAGCTGACGCAGGGCAGACATGTCCGGACGGTGGGGGAAAGCTTTCTTCACTTCCTCCACCAGGTCATGCACAGCTCTCCGATATCCATCGTTGCTTGGATGGTCGTAGTCTGGGTTTTTCAGGCGCACATCATCTCGGGGCATCTGACCTTTTATTCTGGCCAGGTCACAAGGTTTAAGCTTTGCAGCAAAAATCTTGCGCAGTTCAGCACCAGTGGGTTTAAACTCTTTACAAAAGGCTGCTAGTTCTTCACCACACTTATGTCCATTTGCAGCTGGATCAGGTAGCTGCTTGGCATAATCTTGAACCTCCGTGGGCGACCATGGTCGGAAAACCAGAAGCGGTCCATCTGGTCCTGACACCTCGACCATGGGGGCCATCAGGGTGGAGTCTGGGGCATCTACGAACAGGCCATCCTCCTCGTTGTTCAGCTCCTGGCGCCTCACCTGGTTTCGGGTCCGGACGCCAGTGCTCCCGGAGGACGACACATCCTCACCTCCCACGGGTCTCTGCAGTCCTGGTTGTGCAGGTGCTGGTACTGGTACTGGTGCAGGCAGCGGTTGTTGCTGTGGAGGGACACGCTGAGGAGGACATGAGTCCAGATCCATATCCACCTTCAACGCATTTAATGCCTGTGAAACAGAGGCATAAGGGGAGAGAGGTGAAATATCACCGTTGTATGGTGGAGGTGCAGGCGGTGAAGTCTGTGTTTTTTCAGGAACTGAAGCATTATCAGTTCTGTTCCCAACATCCCCACTTAAATCTTGTCCTCCCCCCATTCGTTTCATCTTAGACTTTCTATCTCTACTTTCAGCTTCTTCTTCCCACATTTTCAAACATTTCTGATGTTTTTCAAGTTCCAAAAGACGTTTCGGCTTTATTTTTTTCTTAGATTTTTTCAACTCTTCCCATTCTTTCTCAATTTTTTCTTTGACCTTTTGTATTTGCGTTAAACTTAAACTTCCCCCTTCAGGAAACCCAAATTTCTGGCACCATTCATTCACACATTCCACACACTCGGGCCCATATTTATTGGTCATGACATTACATATTTGACTGTCTGGAGAATTAGGTTTACTAGAACTAGTTCCCATTTTCAGACAGGATCGTCTCCTGCTGGCCTTTCTGCCTTAAGTGAGTCCCTCTTCACAGGTGCAAAAGTGCTAAAATACCTTTAAATTTTTGTTTCTTACCTGAGACCTTCTGTCTCAAGCAAGAAACCCCAGGGAGCGCTTTATTTTATTGACACTGGGTGTTCTCAAAGCTTAATATCACCCACAGGAGGAATCAGACTCCCGCGTCTATCCCCCCCCCTAACCCTTTACCCAGACAATCAAAATGAAAGGAGCTCACCGTATCGCGCTTCAGATCACTTCCAAGGGAAGGATCTTTAGGATTCCAGCAGTGGTCCAGGCGGAGCGGTCCAACCCAGTCCCCAATTGTCCGTCAAAGGCGGCAGGGCTGCGGCAATTTGGCCTCAGGATGATCAGTCACCAGGTCTTCTCGTCCGCCGGGAATCACGTGTGGAATCCTGTTCGTGAAGCCAAAATGTTGTGGAAATTATTTCTGTAAAATAATTACGGTACAGGAGAGCTCCGTTTTTGAGAAGTTTATTAAGCTGTACAGCTGAGAATCACACAGTTGAACACAGTCGGCAGAGTGAGTCTGCATTGATTAATTACACACAGATCTTATACACTTGCATGTCCTTGAGCACAAACAGGGATTGTTCTCTCCCTGCAGAAATATAGTTCCCTCCTTACTCCTTATCTCCAGCAACTGTCGGAGATTTGTGATTACCTTCTGTGAGAACCATCCTCCACCAGTATGCAAGTGAGAAACCAGACAGAGTGAAAAGTACTGAATGAACAATGAACAAGCAACAGATAATAGCAAAAGACACTATAATAACTAACTTAAGAAACTATATTTCTCAATTTCCCTTACAGGTTCCTTTGACTGATCTATGAACAAGATTAAATCAAGCATGCAGAGGGATTAAAGCGAGCATAACGCACTGCTCAAGATCGCCTGCTTGAGATAACAGCAAATATAAAATCACCTTTGGGAAAATTTGAAGAACAGAAGACAAAGAAAACCAACTAGCAGCAGGAAAAGTTAAAAACCGTTTGTTAAATCGGCAAAAATAGTCAAAAAAACAGCCAAAGCAACTTTAAAATAACTTGAAAATAAGAGATCAAACAAAAGCTGCTTAATCTTTGCGCCTGTAGAGGAGCATTGAGCTAAAAATGACAAAAGTTCCTTTGTGCTGCTTTAAAACAAGCGCCAACTTTCCTTATTGGGTTGAGGCCGACCTGGTAGTAAGAAGAGCTACAGTTCCTCCACTGACCACTAGGAGCTGGCTCCCAAAGTGAGTCGATCTCCACTGACCATGTAAAAGTGTACACCGTTAGAGCAGAAATAAACATATCTACAATCTGGTTAAAAAAAAAAAGAAAAACAGTTTTCATCTCCAAAGCTAGATTTTTCTAGATTTTTTGTCTGAAGTTACGACCAAATCACAAAGTTTGCTTTAACACAATGCTCTCACTTAGTTTTACATCTGTCATTCCGTGAGCTTTTTAGATTTGCAGGGTTCTATGACATCACAGATTCAGGTGACCAGAGAAATATGCAGTCTTTGCATCCTGTCCTCCACCCAACATGACCACATTTAGCATTTGATGTTTCTCTGGAGCGGGTACTACAAAGTTGTAATGTTCAACTTTAAATGATGCTGGAGATCAGGGGGACAGAGTCAAGCCATGTGACTGACTCCACCCTCAGAAACCAGCTTCTATGAATACTGCTGTGACGACCTGCATTAAAAAGAAGGTGCTGCACTACTGTATTCTTTGGTAATTTGGCGAAAGAAATTTGTAAGTCATAGAAATTCCATCACATCCTACAAACTGGTATTGGCTTTATAAAAAAAGAAGGTAAAAAAAGGAAAACACATTTATATTTACAAGGTATGCACATTATTTGCCCTTTAAAGTTGCTCAGTTGGAAAATTGCTCAACAAAGAAAAGCTCTGGATATCCAGACTACGGTTTTAGGGCTTCCCTATAAATTTACTGACCTTTCACATTAAAAGCAAGTATATGTCTCACCAAACCTAATTCTCTGGGCCATTCATTCATCAGTTGTGTATAATATCAATAAAGACAAACGCAGACAAGTATTTATCTGTCAATGCTTCTTTTGCATCAACACACTGTCGGACGGCCGCCTTTCCGTGCAGCGGCGGCGGGTCGCCCCTCTTCTGCAGCCCACTCCACGGGTGCTCCTTCTCGGCTTTGTTAAGCCCCCCGGTCCGGTCGGCTCTCTTCTCCCGGCTCCTGGTGCCTCCATCTCCACCGGCAGTGTCCAAGCTGCTGAAGTTCCACACGATTAGGGTCTGGACCAACAAGACGGCCAAAGCCGCAACCAGCAGGGCAGATCGGGAGCGCCGGGCCAGCCTGCGGGCGCACGGGTTCCCGTTCATCTCTGTCCTCCGGCCTCCTCCCAGTTCACACTGAGACTGGGAGCCCCATCCGCTAAATGCAGACAGCGGGGTGTGAATGCTCCCCTCGGTGGCCTGAAAAGAGTGACGAGCAGGCAGACAAGAGCAGTAGGAGGGAGGAGGAAGAGGAGGAGGGAATTTGGTACAAGCTCGGTTTGAGTAGAGAGGTTTAAAAGCGGCGGGGAGGACGCAGATGCCCTCATGTGGCTATTAAGGAGTGATCATTTGTGGTAATTCACGTTTTCACATTGAGAAACTATTTGGTGATTAAAGCAACACCAAATAGGTTTGAAAAAAAAATATAAAGATATCAAGTTTAATTTCATTTGAAGGAATGTTTGATTGTTATCGGAATCATCTTCTAGTCCTCCCATCACTCATCCATAAACTAACTTTGGACTCTCGTTCTGGTCGTCTCTCCTGCCAATCGATGATTGTCATCCATCATTAATAAATATTAAAGATGAGAATAAGATAAAGCTCGCTCAAGAGACACAAGAAAGTCAATGAGAAAGAGAATAAGCGACCTAACCTCGCTTGCAGGGGAACTATCTGAGCCAAAATCTAATAAAGTTCTTGTGTGTTGCTTTAAGTCTCACATGTCTTGATGAAGACAGAATTAGTTGCTGGCAGTTTTCTTTTTGTGGGATTACTAAATAATATTCTTTCTGCTTCAAAAAGAATTTTTACTATTTAACGTATAGAAAAAAATTGATAATCTTAACTGAATATCCAAATAAATAGAAGCCTGCCACTACATATAAAACTCATAACTAACATCACAAACACCAAGCATGATTGACAGACTTCCTAAAATTGTTCCTGATGCCTATACTCCACTCCAAGACATAACTCCTGCTAGAGGATTTTATAATTACTTATTGTTTATCATCATTAACGCCTATGTATTTATTCAGCCACTCACGTATGTAGAGCACATCTGGTTGTCTTCTGCGCCACCTGGTGGTCCAATTCAGACACAACCACCTGTTTCACATCAGAAAAAGGCTAAAGTCAAGTAAGTTCCTGAATCCCAGAATTGAAACCATTATCATACATCCAAATACACCCATGATAAAATACACATAAACCAAAATATAAAACCTTGATAATAGGTCAGGTGGAGGTTTGAAAAAAGTATACATATCCTTTACACATAAAGTGAATGAATTTGTTGCACTTGTCCGGCTGCTTGTAGACGCAAAAATCTAACCAGCCAGACGGCTGCTAAAGTTTAAACTCAGCTTCAGACTGGAGAAGAATGATGATTGAAGTGAGGTTGTGGCGTGGTTGTTGATCTGGATATTTCAGAGCCTGTTTTCAGACCATAATCTGTAACCCTGGAGACAGTGAAAATCCCAGATCAGCAGTGTCTGAAATGAGATATCCAGTGAGGATACACACACACCAGTCTAAAACAAAATAAAAGATTACATAAAAATACAACCAAAGTATGCAGAAGATACTTTCTGAACAGAAAAACAAACTTTGAAACAGATATGTGTTAATTTTATGGAGTTAGTGCAGTGGGTTTATTGGTTGAATTATTGATAAAGATGTCTGCAACCTAACTTTAAAACAAATGTTTTCCCGTGATTTATTTTTACTTACAGAGGAAAGATGTGTGTGTTATATTAACCACGTTTATGTAAAATAATGACATGAACAGAAACTCAGGAACACAATACTAAGGTACGTTTAGGGAGTCCAGCTCTTTTCTCATCAGAATCCTGGATTTTTTCCAAACAGTGACACTGTTTTCCGTCCTTGATGGTTTTCACCTCGATGACCGTCAGCACGCCGACTCTAATGAGAAACCTAATAATAAATAAACCTAATAATAATAACAAGAAAAACCTGAAGAAAATTAGTTAAAATGAACCAGAAATATGGAAAACAGAGAAATGGTCACACAGAGAAACAAATAGACCACCATGGCAGGAGGTTATTGTGGTCTCCGTAGTCCACCAGTCAGTCATATATTCATGGAACTCTTAGTTCTGCTGCTGACGGATAGTTTACTTGTATATCTTGTCTTTTGTATCTTCAATGGTGTGTCAAAGGTACCAAGGCGGCCTTTGGCAGGAGGGGGGGACCCTCCAGGTCCTGATCCAGGTTTCTTCCCTCTTGAAGGCGAGTTTTTCTTGCCACTAGTTGGTTTAAGATTTTTCTTTCTTTAGAAAGAAAAATCTGCATGTTTTTGGACTGTGGGAGGAAGCCGGAGTACCTGGAGGGAACCCACGCAAGCACGGGGAGAACATGCAAACTCTACACAGAAAGACCCACCGGTCCGGGAATGGAACCAGGAACCTTCTTGCTGTGAGGCAACAGTGCTAACCACTAAGCCATCGTGCTGCCCTGTATTGTAATAGACACTATTTAAATAAAATTGAATTGAATTCATGAACTGCAGATTCATCCCTTGTGTGCTCACTTTGCATCAGATGGCTGTTTAGTCACTTTGTGCACAAATGTGCATGTGTCTGTATGAGCAGGTGTTTGTCTGTTCTGTTAATCCAGCCTGTCTAAGCAGAGACTCTCACTGGTGTGTGGAAGTAATTTCTCCGACTTACAGAAGCAGGGGTCTCCCTTTGCCTTTGCAACTCAACCAGAGGGGTGCTGACATCATGGACTCTGTCTAAGGGAGTTGTTGTGGGTGATATAGGAGTTGCAGCCAGCTGGTCATCACCACACTTTTGATCAGTTCTACCAACTGGATATGACACCCCTTCTGTGGTTGACTTACTAACTACAGACTGTTTTAAACTACAAACCGATTTAAACTACAGACCGATTTAAACTACAGATCGATTTAATTGCCAGGTAAAAACAGTTTCCTCGTTGAATGTTTTGGGATCCTGGAGACATTTTTATTCTCTTTTGTTTTTAAGAGGCTACAAACTCCAATGCTGAAAAACAGGAAGAGAATCCAGAACATCCTGTTGATTATCTGAACCGATCTTGAAAGATTAATTCTGGTTAAAGTTATTGATTAGAGAGAGAGAGAGAGAGAGAGACAGAGAGAGAGAGAGAGAGAGAGAGAGAGAGAGAGAGAGAGAGAGAGAGAGAGAGAGAGAGAGAGAGAGAGAGAGAGAGATTTGTTCTACTTCGTTTGTGAATTTATCGCCGCTATTTCTTCTTCGTCGTTTTCAAGTTAAGCAGAACGATAGCTTGCTGCAGAGTCTGTAAAGATGAATATTACTCTACAGTTAACTCCTCCAACTCGGTTAAAATATTGTTTATTTGGTCCGGTACTATATCTGAGCTACGTAAAGGAAGTACATGAAAAGGAAACTCGTCACTGTCAGCGACAGCGCGGCAGAAAAAGACGCTACACCGCCGCGTAGCGGTTGGCGACGTCATTACAGCTTTACGCAGCCATAATGCACAAGTGCGCATGCGTAGCTGCTACGAAGAGGAACTACTCTGGCATGAACGTAACTGGTCTGATGTTTGGAACATTATTGACGTCAATTGACGTCATACCCCGTTCTATAAATTCACGAGAGTAGCGTTGGACCTCATTCGAAAATAACCTGAGCACAGGATAACAGCAAAACATCTTTGCTCCACGACATCGCAACACTTTCAAAAGAACATGAGTCCACAGACAGAAAAAGTGGCTATAACTGCCGAAAATAAGAACATGTGCAAACCTCAACTGGAAAGCAGAGGAACATCTGTGAAAAAATATACATCTGTGGAAAATACATCACAATCCACCCAGGAGGAGGAAATTTTGTATGAGCCTGATTTCATCACATCACGGGTAAACTTATTCCTTAAAGGCCTGTTTGATGTTGCTTTTATGAAATCAAACCTGACCGAAAGACCTGCACAGATGACAGACGCCTTTAGGACAATTTCATTGCTACTTTTGGATAGAATAGAAGTAAGTGGTTATGTAATCCCTCCCAAAAGAAATATCGAACTCACACAAATGGTTTTCAACCGTCTTTGTGCAAGAACTGGCTGCTCGGGAGAAAAAATGTTGGCTTTAATTATAAAACACCCAGCGACACATTACATAATTGTCAACCTTTTTGAACAACACATATTTAAAAAAGTCAAGAAACCTAAGATGTTACAAAAGATCTTCTCAGCAGTTAAGAAGTCTTCCACAAATACAAAGAAAACTAAAAGTAAAGTTGTCGTTTCATCCAAATCTGCAACACAGGATGAACCATCCAAAGATTCTGAGCAGGAACAGCAGGTCTTTTTCCCAAAATCCTCCTCAGAAGTCCAACCACCCAAAGTCCTTCAACAGGAGCCCATCTCCAGTCTGCAGAGTGTGGTCCAGTCTTTCCCTGGTAAAGATGATTGTCTTTCAATTTCAACACCACCAGAGGAATCACACCATGTCTCTGATCCCAGCACCACCCTGATAAGTGGACCTAAAGAAACTGGTCCAGTTTTTGATGAGGAGTTGGAGGAAATTTTGTATGAGCCGGATTTCGAAGATTATAGTTTAAGTGAGGAGGAAGAGGAAGAAGAACAGAAAGAAGAGGACACTTGCAAATCACGTGTAAACTTATTCCTTAAAGGCCTGTTTGATGTTGCTTTTATGAAATCAAACCTGAACGAAAGACCTGCAAAGATGACAGACGCCTTTAAGACAATTTCATTGCTACTTTTGGATAGAATAGAACTAAGTGGTTATGTAATCCCTCCCAAAAGAAATATCGAACTCACACAAATGGTTTTCAACCGTCTTTGTGCAAGAACTGCCTGCTCGGGAGAAAAAATGTTGGCTTTAATTATAAAACAGCCAGCGACACATTACGTAATTGTCAACCTTTTTGAACAACACATATTTAAAAAAGTCAAGAAACCGAACATGTTACAAAAGATCTTCTCAGCCGTTAAGGATTCTTTCAGGACTACAAAGAAAACTAAAAGTAAAGTTGTCCTTTCATCCAAATCTGCAACACAGGATGAACCATCCAAAGTTTCTGAGCAGAAAGAAGAGGACACTTGCAAATCACTTGTAAACTTGTTCCTTAAAGGCCTGTTTGATGTTGCTTTTAAGAAATCAAACCTGACCAACAAACCAAAAAACTTCAAATCCACCTTTCAGATTGTTTTAATGCTACTTTTGGATGAAGTAGAAGGAACTGATTTTGCTATCCCCCGAATGAGATATATGGAACTCACACGTTCTGTTTTCCGTCATCTTTGTGCAAATCGTGGCTGCTCGGAAAAAGAAATGATGACTTTAATTTTGAAAGATCCAGTGACACATCACCTAATTGTCTACCTTTTCAAAAAACACGTATTTAAAGAAATCAAAAAACCTACCACGTTTCAAAAGATCTCCTCATCAGATGAGGACTCTTTCAGGACAACGAAGGAGACCAAAAATAAAGTTGTCCTTTCTTCCCTATCTGAAACAGAGGATGAACCATCCAAAGTTTCTGAGCAGGAACAGCAGGTCTTTTTCCCAAAATCCTCCTCAGAAGTCCAACCACACAAAGTCCTTCAAGAGGAGCCCATCTCCAGTCTGGAGAGTGTTTTCCAGTCTTTCCCTGGTAAAGATGATTGTCTTTCAATTTCAACACCACCAGAGGAATCACACCATGTCTCTGATCCCAGCACCACCCTGATAAGTGGACCTAAAGAAACTGGTCCAGTGTTTGATGAGGAGTTGGAGGAAATTTTGTATGAGCCGGATTTCGAAGATTATAGTTTAAGTGAGGAGGAAGAGGAAGAAGAACAGAAAGAAGAGGACACTTGCAAATCACGTGTAAACTTATTCCTTAAAGGCCTGTTCGATGTTGCTTTTATGAAATCAAACCTGAACGAAAGACCTGCAAAGATGACAGACGCCTTTACAAAAATTTCATTGCTACTTTTGGATAGAATAGAAGTAAGTGGTTATGTAATCCCTCCCAAAAGAAATATCGAACTCACACAAACGGTTTTCAACCGTCTTTGTGCAAGAACTGGCTGCTCGGGAGAAAAAATGTTGGCTTTAATTATAAAACACCCAGCGACACATTATATAATTGTCAACCTTTTTGAACAACACATATTTAAAAAAGTCAAGAAGCCGAACATGTTACAAAAGATCTTCTCAGACGTTAAGAAGCCTTCCACGAATACAAAGAAAACTAAAAGTAAAGTTGTCGTTTCATCCAAATCTGCAACACAGGATGAACCATCCAAAGTTTCTGAGCAGAAAGAAGAGGACACTTGCAAATCACTTGTAAACTTATTCCTTAAAGGCCTGTTTGATGTTGCTTTTATGAAATCAAACCTGAACGAAAGACCTGCAAAGATGACAGACGCCTTTAGGACAATTTCATTGCTACTTTTGGATAAAATAGAAGTAAGTGGTTATGTAATCCCTCCCAAAAGAAATATCGAACTCACACAAACGGTTTTCAACCGTCTTTGTGCAAGAACTGGCTGCTCGGGAGAAAAAATGTTGGCTTTAATTATAAAACACCCAGCGACACATTATATAATTGTCAACCTTTTTGAACAACACATATTTAAAAAAGTCAAGAAGCCGAACATGTTACAAAAGATCTTCTCAGACGTTAAGAAGCCTTCCACGAATACAAAGAAAACTAAAAGTAAAGTTGTCGTTTCATCCAAATCTGCAACACAGGATGAACCATCCAAAGTTTCTGAGCAGAAAGAAGAGGACACTTGCAAATCACTTGTAAACTTATTCCTTAAAGGCCTGTTTGATGTTGCTTTTATGAAGTCAAACCTGACCAACAAACCAAAAAACTTCAAATCCACCTTTCAGATTGTTTTAATGCTACTTTTGGATGAAGTAGAAGGAACTGATTTTGCTATCCCCCGAATGAGATATATGGAACTCACACGTTCTGTTTTCCGTCATCTTTGTGCAAATCGTGGCTGCTCGGAAAAAGAAATGATGACTTTAATTTTGAAAGATCCAGGGACATATGACCTAATTGTCTACCTCTTCAAAAAACACGTATTTAAAGAAATCAAAAAACCTACCACGTTTCAAAAGATCTCCTCATCAGATGAGGAGTCTTTCAGGACAACGAAGGAGACCAAAAATAAAGTTGTCCTTTCTTCCCTATCTGAAACAGAGGATGAACCATCCAAAGTTTCTGAGCAGGAACAGCAGGTCTTTTCCCCAAAATCTTCCTCAGAAGTCCAACCACACAAAGTCCTTCAAGAGGAGCCCATCTCCAGTCTGCAGAGTGTGGTCCAGTCTTTCCCTGGTAAAGATGATTGTCTTTCAATTTCAACACCACCAGAGGAATCACAGCATGTCTCTGATCCCAGCACAACCCTGATAAGTGGACCTAAAGAAACTGGTCCAGTTTTTGATGAGGAGTTGGAGGCAGTTTTGTATGAGCCTGACATCACAGATTCTGGATTGGATGAGAAGGAGGAGGAGGAAACTTTGTATGAGTCTGATTTTACAGATTATAGTTCAAGTGAGGAGGAGGAGGAGGAGGAAACTTTGTATGAGTCTGATTTTACAGATTATAGTTCAAGTGAGGAGGAGGAGGAGGAGGAGGAGGAGGAACAGAAAGAAGAGGACACTTGCAAATCACTTGTAAATTTATTCCTTAAAGGCCTGTTTGATGTTGCTTTTATGAAGTCAAACCTGACCAACAAACCAAAAAACTTCAAATCCACCTTTCAGATTGTTTTAATGCTACTTTTGGATGAAGTAGAAGGAACTGATTTTGCTATCCCCCGAATGAGATATATGGAACTCACACGTTCTGTTTTCCGTCATCTTTGTGCTAATAGCGGCTGCTCGGAAAAAGAAATGATGACTTTAATTTTGAAAGATCCAGGGACATATGACCTAATTGTCTACCTCTTCAAAAAACACGTATTTAAAGAAATCAAAAAACCTACCACGTTTCAAAAGATCTCCTCATCAGATGAGGAGTCTTTCAGGACAACGAAGGAGACCAAAAATAAAGTTGTCCTTTCTTCCCTATCTGAAACAGAGGATGAACCATCCAAAGTTTCTGAGCAGGAACAGCAGGTCTTTTTCCCAAAATCTTCCTCAGAAGTCCAACCACCCAAAGTCCTTCAAGAGGAGCCCATCTCCAGTCTGCAGAGTGTTTTCCAGTCTTTCCCTGGTAAAGATGATTGTCTTTCAATTTCAACACCACCAGAGGAATCACACCATGTCTCTGATCCCAGCACCACCCTGATAAGTGGACCTAAAGAAACTGGTTCAGGGGTTGCCGTCGGACCACAGGAAACATGTGAGGACACCACAGGACCAAATGAAGAAGTCAAAGAAGCCCTGAAATTGCTTCTTCACAGACTGGTGTTGAGAATACTTAAAGAGACAAATGTAGACTCTTCAAAAGACCACTTTTATGCCGTCACTGACCGACTGCTCCCCAAGATATTGGCTTTAGTTGATGGTCAAGATTTCCATGTAAAGAAGATTGCAAACCTCAACAAGGCCATTTTTAACGACCTCCTTAAAATGTGGTGCCACCCAGATGTTATACTGATATTCCTGAAATTACAGCAGACAGTTATTGAACAGGCATTTTTGTCTTGTGTCCAAAAACGCCTGATGACTGTATCAAAGAAAACCAGTGGCACCAAAGGGTTCTTCTCGCGTATTGGAAAAGCTCTCAAGAAGGTCTACTGTTGGTTCGGTTGAGTTAACGCCCTTTCATCAGTCTCCAGCATCAAAACAAGTCAATCTGCAATCTGATACAAACAAATGTGGTAACAAATTCAAGAACACTAAAGAAATGCAACTTTAATTCTCTGTCAGCAGAACCTGTGTCTGTCTGGGTTTTCTCCAGGTGCTCTGGTTTCTCCCTCTTTCTGGAAAAGAAAAAAATTACGTTAACTTAATAATCTTTTAAATGAACTATTTGTGTAAGTCCCAAATTGGTTGTATGAGTGAGCGTTTATAGTTGAATGTGTCTGTGTGGTCCTGAGGTGGTATGATGACCTATCAACATCCTCTGCAGTTGCAGAAAATGGATGAAAGACCCATTTACCACTTCTGTTTTGCCAGAATAACTGATCATATTTAACTAAGGATCATTTCCTGTTTGACAATTTGGATCTAATTCAAATTGTATTGAACAGAAATGTGTTTTGCGTCAAAAAATCTGCAGTATTGTTGAAAATGGTTTTAAATGTAATAAGAAATAAGCTTTGAGTTTTGATCCTGATGACGCGACTGATGAAGAGACAAGACAGCGATGGGTGCGGTGTGTTGCTACGGCGATTGCTGTAGTGTTTTTCCTATGCAGGCAAAGTCACATCACAGACACACACCAACAACCCACGCCCCCCAGGACACTGCCCCAAGCCCCCACCCAGAAGAAACAGGGCAATATGTGTATGTATATTATTTGAAAAGTTATTTATACATATGTGTGTGTATCTAAATAAGCACGTGTGCACATGAATGTATCAGCGTATATTTGTATGTATGTATAATCATGTACATGTGCATATGTATCTTACATTCATGCATAGCAAGATACTTCGATGTGAACACATTGATATGTGTGTGTACACGCGCGCGCTTGTGTGCGTGTGTGCGTGGATGTATATATATTATTTATTTATCTATTTTGTTGCTCTCTCTTCTCACAATGTATATGAATATGTATTAGTTAACTGCATATATGTCTCCTTATCTCAATATATGTGGACATGCATGAGTATTTAAATACATCTATGTATATTATTATATATATGACTTTTTAAATACTGCCCCTACACCCCCAAACACTCAGACATGCAATTGTAAATAGAAAGCTCCTCCCCCTTTTCTCTGTCCTCTTTTTGCTTATAACACCTGATTGTCCTGTGTTCACCTTTACTCTTTAAACAACACATTATAAACTCTTTTAACACACATTACAACACAGACACCAGACTGCACCACCACTGTCTCGTCTCTCTTTCTTTCTATTTCTCTTTCTAGTCTTTTCACATTCCACACCTGGTGATTTTAGCCCTCCTTGGCAGAATTCTTTTCTTCTTCTTACCCAGGAATCAATAGTTAAACTGTCATGAGGGCTGGTGAAGGGTAAAAAAAAAAATTAAAAAAAATCACCCGATCTACACCATCCCAGTGGAATCTATGTCATTTAGCTCCACTTGCCCCTCGGGTCCCATGCAGGGCCCAAACACACCCCCAGCTGCAGACCACGCACCCAGAGCGACTCCTAGGAAGGCCGCCAGACAGACGTGCTGGACCGCCTCCAGTCATGGACTCTGTCTGAGGGAGTCGTTGTGGGTGATATATGTGTTGCAGCCAGTTTTGATCGGTTCTACCGACTGGATATGACAGCTCGTCTGTGGTTGACTTATGTCCTCTTGTCTTAAGAGTTGAGCAAGTCGATCTCCATTGACTCCCATGGTAAATGTCCACTTTTACAGAAGAAATAAACATTTTTACAGCTTAGTTCAAAAATCTCTTTGGTCTCTATCATTTGATTTCACATCCATAACTCTGAAATGTGTGATTTTTTTTTAATGTGTAAAATTTTGGACTAAACAATGGTGTGTGTGTGTGTGTGTGTGTGTGTGTGTGTGTGTGTGTGTGTGTGTGTGTGTGTGTGTGTGTGTGTGTGTGTGTGTGTGTGTGTAAAGGTTTGCTTAGTTGGGGGTCAGTTTGCAGGAACAGCTGTATGTCTCAACAGATGCCCTGGAGGAATAATTACTCATAAAACAGATGATGAAGGGGATTCAGTCTGTGTTCTAAGGATCAGAAATGTTCTCTTATATTGGTCAATGTACATGGATACAATAACAGACAAAAATAGGATCATATCAGACCAGATAACGACAGTAACATCACGGCTTACAGGAGTTACACTGGGTATATTTCCTCACAATAAGAAAACTATATATTAAACATTGAGCCTGAAGGAAAGTGTAACACTGACAGTTTTTTATGCTTTTGTTTGTCCACTAACTTAGATAGGATCTGCCTCTTCACACGTGACTAGACAGCAACTGAGATGTATGACACTGTTATTAACAACATTTCCATGACAGGGTTGGAGAGTGTATTTATTTGTATCCAAAAACATGAAAAAAATACATTATAGTAAGCAAAACTGATGAGTAACTGCTGCTTGCATCTTTACATGTAATCATGTGGATAAAAGCGTGGGCCGGGGACTTGAACCGGTTTGATGACATCAATGATAGTAATTCGTGTGGGTTCCCAGATGCAGTTTTCCTCCAGGCCACTCTTCACCATCCCACAGCGGGGTGGTACCCAGGCGGTGTCGTATCCATAGAAACTCCAGGTCTTCTGGAGAGGGTGGCCCTGACGATTGATGGCAATCACTTTTCCAACGTTGACCTTAACCCTAATAACAACCTTGTCATGCTCAGGGTGTTCAATAGGATAGCGTATGGCTTTCTCCAGGTCCCTGCTGAGGTAGACACCAGGACCAAGCATCCCATCTTTAGACCGAAGAAAACCTGTGTTGCAGATGGCATAAGCATTCTCCCTGGTGGTGCCATGGTACATCATGTAGGTTTCATTGTTATTCGGCTGTGGGGTGAGGAGCCGAATTACCCCTGGTGGCATGAAGTCATCTTCAGCCCACTTACAGTGAGACCCACTCATGTTGGCTGCAGGAAAGAGTTTATCAGCACAAAGATTTAAGATCAACACACGTAAGACACTAAATGTGGCAAATCAGTATTAAAAGGCTCCTTAAAAGTGATGCCTAGAGTTTCCTCTCTTTTTCAATGACGTCTCGGTGGGTATGTACGCAACAAATCATTTTTGTTTTCAGGTACTATATATTTTTACTGTCACTTATGATAATAGCTTTTAAATCCAAAACCTAATTTAAAACAAATTAAGGTGTGACAAACGATGTTCTTTGATTCTGGCAGTAAAAATAAAATGGTTACATTTCAACATTCAGAACTGGCCGGTTCAGTTTTGGCACTAAAACCAAAAGTCCAGCACACGAGGTGATGAAGACGAAACGAGCTGAGTTATGGTAACTAATTATGAAAAGGGCATAAAGAATTCATACAGAAACTAAAATGTTTGCTCTCCTCTGTTTAGTTACACGATTATAATAATTTAAAAAATCTGAAATGTCTACTTCTAACAGAGTGCTAGTTTATATCCTGAAAAGGGGCGATCTGGGATGAAGGCTCTCAGACCTCCATGAATCCTGCTGAGGTCTGATTGAGCCAACAGCCACAGGAGCCGTCCAAACACCCGAAAATGTGAGAATATTTCATATTTACAGAATTTTGATGCCAACCGGATGCTGAGCTTCGTCTATGTTGCATCACATTTACTCAGTGGGAGTTTTTAGATAACGTCCGGAAGCTTGTTGGTATATAAGCAGTCCGTCTTTTTCAGTTTCTATAAAAATGTTGATAAAAACTTGGGTTTTACAGATATTGAATGCAGCTTAAGTTAACAAGTTAGTACAATTTGATTTCCACCTGAAAAACTTTTTACAATTAATTAATTACAGCTGTCAAAGACTGGTGAACGGGTTGTACATATCATAGGCTTTTTTTTTTTTTTTTTTTAGCTTTAACAACCCTTTTTTTAATGTTGTCATACTTTAAAGAGAGACTATGTCCAAACTTAATTTAGACATGCTGGTGAAATCAGGCTCTCAGTTCAACTACCATCTCTCTCCATGACCCCAGAAACAATCATAACTCCTGCATAAATTCAGACGTTTTGGGTAAAGGTCTAAAAGTGTGTGTTGAGCTCACGTACCTGGGTCCATGTCCGTCCTAGAGTGGAGCCTGAAGTCTGTCCACCCTCCTCTTTAAACCTGCAGGCTTCAGGTTTGATCTTTGGGATCAAATTCAGGCCAGGAACATTTTCATCTTGCAAATAAAATTTTACAAATGATTTCAGAGTTTAGCGGTAAATCAGGCTCTGTCACTCTGTCACTGAAATAAATCTGCTGGAGAAATTCAAGTGTGTCCATGTTTATCAAATAATTAGTGTGTTGAAAAAAATATCTTCCATGTTGAAAAGAGTGACAAAGAAAATACAGAACTTTTGTGAACAACTGCTCACAGATTAAAAAGCCTGATATAATCAGTGTGAAGTTTGAGTGTTTTTGAACTTGTCACAGTAAAAACAATCACAAGTCAAACTCTTCAATCACATAACAGACAGTTAACCACCTGAAACTGAGCTAAAACTGACATAAAAAACAACAAAAACATGTTTAAAGGAACTTAAAGCAAGTCCCAAACCAGCCAGAGTTAAAAAACACAGTCCAGAGGTCTCCACATCGTTGCCACGTGGAGGGTAGACTACCTCACACGGGAGCTGGTCTCAGGGATTATTCTGCCCTGTGGGTGAGAGACCAGCTGGTTGTTGGTCTTCAGGAGGTGTCCCTAGGAACCTTTTGCAGTGGCTGGCGTGGATCCAAGTTGCCCTCTCGGCCACCTTAACAGCTGTGTGAGTGGTCAGGAGCACCTGGAACGGTCCCAGCCAGCGCTTGGACTTCCAATGCTTCCTCCGGAGATCTTTGACCAGGACCCAGTCTCCTGGCTTCAGAGGATGAAGAGGTCCTTCAGCAGGTCTGGGCAAGGCAGCCTTCACAGTTGCCTGAACCTGAGAGAGAGCTTTGGAGAGGTTGGAACAGTAAGTCAACATGTCACTGTCGCACATGTCTGTGGAGAGAGCCCTCCACTTAGGAGGTTCCAGTCCAGTCTGTGCTGGTCGTCCAAACAGTACCTCATATGGACTGAGGTTCGTCTTAGTCCGTCGGCGCATGCGCATGGCCATTAGGACTAAGGGAAGCGCTTTAGGCCAGGACAGACCTGTTTCCTCACAGCATTTAGTGAGTTTGGCCTTTAACGAGCCATTTTCTCTTTCTACCAGCTCCTCCAGACTGTGGATGGTAGGAGCAGTGTGTTTTCAGCTGGAACCCAAGTCTTTCACTCACCTCAGTCAGAGCTTTATTGACAAAGTGAGTGCCATTGTCGCTAGTGATCTTACCTGGAATTCCCCATCTGGGAATGATCTCAGTCAGCAGGGCCTTTGCTACTGCACTGCTGTCTGCATGTTTTGTGGGAAATGCTTCTACCCACTTTGAAAACATGCAAACTATCACTAGGCAGTATTTCTTACCTTCTGATGGAGAGAGTTCAACAAAGTCCATCATGAGGTGATCAAAGGGGACTCTGGAGGTGGGTGTCCAGCTGTGGCTACTTGGAGTGTGCGACCTGCATTGTTAGTTGCACAAACAAGACATTTTTTACAGTGATTTTCTGCAGCCACAGAGAAGCCTTTTGTGAACCAAATGGCAGTCAGCTGATCTAACATCCTCCCTTTAGACACGTGGTCCAACCCATGTGTCAATTTCGCAAAATATGGAAAAAAATGGCGAGGGAGACATGGTCTACCGTCCGAGGACGTCCAGATCCCCTCTGGGGAGCGGCTGCACCCATTCTGTTTCCACAAGAGCAGTTCCTGAGCGGTGGAAAAGGACTGAACTGCAGGCAGAGATGAGAGATCGAGCTGAGGTAGAGAGGAGCACAAAAGGGATGGGGAGACTTCACCCACAGCAGCAGCAGTTGTAGCGGCTGCGTCTGCAGCGGCGTTACCACGCGAAATGACGTCAGCAGAGCGTGTGTGAGCTGCACACTTAACCACCGCCACAGAGGAAGGCAGCAGAATAGCCTCCAAAAGATCAGATACCTGTGTCGCATTCAGGATGGGCTTACCATCAGACTTCAGGAATTTCCTATGTTTCCAAAGTGATCCAAAGTCATGTACCACTCCAAAAGCATAGCGTGAGTCAGTGTAGATTGTGACAGACTGACCTGCAGCCAACTTACAAGCCTCGGTGAGGGCCACCAGCTCAGCAGTCTGAGCAGAATAGTGAGCTGGCAAAGTGCCAGAGGCAAGGGTGGCATAAGAAGAGCAAACTGCATATCCAACCCTGTTCCAGCCCTGAGAGTCTCTGGAGGAAGAGCCATCCACAAACAGCACCAAATCTGCATTTGGGAGAGGAGAGTCAGACAAATCAACTCCTGGAGAACAAATCTCAGACAAAACTTGATCACAGGAATGAGGCTCTCCATCTTCCTCTGTAGGAAGGAGTGTGGCAGGGTTCAGTGTGTTGCAACGCTGCACAGTCACGTTGGGCATATCCAGGAGGACAGAGGTGTAACGAAGCCACCTGGCAGCTGAAAGGTGTGACGTTTTCTGCTCCAAAAGAATGATGGACACAGCATGTGGTACCATAACAGTGAGAGGAGAGTAGCCCACTACGCTCCGAGAGGCCAACACAGCCTTTTCTGCAGCGGCCACAGCTCTAAGGCAGGTTGGGAGGCCTGCTGCAACCGGGTCAAGCTTTGAAGAGTAGTAGGCCACTGGCCGAAGCCTGTCACCATGCTGCTGCTGCAAAACGACAGAAGACATGAAACCATGTTTTTCATCAACCATCTGGACAAAAGGTTTGTTCGGGTCTGGCAGTGCTAGAGCAGGGGCGGAGAGAAGCGCCTGTTTTAGAGCCAGGAAGGCCTCATCCGCCTCGGTCGTCCACGGGACAGCATCTCCAGCAGCCAGCGGAGAACCGTGGATGCAGGCATTCAGAGGAGCCTCCAGGGTGGAGTAGTTTGAAATGAACGACCTGCAATAGCCAGTCATACCCAGAAAAGACATCCGTTGTTTCTTTGTCACTGGTTTTGGAATGTCCTGAATGGCTTTTACTCGTGCATCAGAGAGACGGCGAGTAGAATGGGAGATAACATGTCCCAGAAATGTGACAGTGGTTTGAACAAACTGCAGTTTCTTACGGCTGGCCTTATGGCCCTTCAGGCAGAGGTGTTGGAGGAGTGCCAAGGTGTCTGCCTGGCACTGGTCAGCTGACGGCGAGCAGAGCAACAGGTCATCTACAAATTGAAGCAGAACTGAACCTGGAGTCAAACAAAGATCAGAAAGAGAGTCTCTGAGTGCTGCATTATAAATTGTAGGTGACTCTGTGTAGCACTGACACAAACGAGTGAATGTGTAAGGACGACCTTTGAACTCAAATGCAAACCAGTACTGGGAGTCAGGGTGTACTGGAACAGAGAAAAAAGCGTTAGCCAAATCAACTACTGAGAAGTGGGTGGCATCAGATGGTATCTGAGAGAGAATAGTGTGTGGATGAGGCACAGTGGGAGAACGAGCTGTCACAGCTTTATTTACAGCTTGGAGGTCCTGCACAAATCTCCACTCAACAGGTTCACCTGGCCCGCGAATCTTCTTCACAGGGAAGAGAGGTGTGCGGACAGGTGAGGTAGGACAGGGAACATCACACCTTCCTTTAGCAGAGATTCAGAAACAGGAGTAATTCCCTCAACAGCCTCAGGCTTGAGTGGATACTGTTTCTGGCAGGGCCTGAAAGAAGATTTAGGAGTAATGACCACTGGTTCACAGTCTTTAATCAAACCCACATCATATTTAGACTGAGCCCACAGCTGAGGAGGGAGTGTGTCCAAAACAGCTGGGGGCGGGGAAGAAGCAACTTCAGAATGAACCAACAAGAAATCAGTTTCACACACCAGCTGCACTGTACGCTGACAGTGAGCAACAGAGGGCGGGGCCTGTTTAAACACGCGTTGGGAGGGGGAGAACACAACATCAGGCTCAGCGCTCGGAACCCAGTCTCTGATAGTATGGGCCCGATACATGAACCGACCAACATCTTTCCAATGTTTCTGTCTCGGTTTGGAGAGAGAAACATGTGGAAAAACTTCCCCCCTCATCCGGAACAACTTCTTTTGTTCAGGTGTCAAAGACACGGAGAGCACAAAAACAATCATCCCAAAACACATGTGTAACAGTGAGTTTATCATTTGTGTCTCGGTAAAACACTTTTTCATAATCAGGATCTGGTCCACCTTTGCTGAAGAACGATATGCAGTGCAACCCTCCCTCCCTCATAAAAGATGAGTCTGGGTGCACGCGAGCGTGACAAAGGCTCACCCAGTATGAGGAAGTTGGTCCCGCGCTCAATTTCCACTGATAAGCATACGACGGGGCGGAGGGGCTGTATTTAACCATAGTGTAAGTCTCATCACCTTGCTCTGAGGCAGGAATAGGCTGGCTTATGGAAAGCCCATCAGGCCCAGATGTGACATTGAGACACAATTTGCACATTAAATCGCGGCCCAACAAATTTATGGGACATAATTTGGATAAAAGAAATTTGTGTGAGAACCCTGGCATCCCTGAGGGGGAGCAGGATAAAGGAACGGTAAATCGCTCTCTCTGCTGATGACCAGATGCTGACACTGATATGATGGAGTCCTCACCCAACCGCGGGGGTGGTGTGAGGGTTCCATATTGCAAAACAGAATTTGTTGCACCGGTATCTACCAAAAAGCGAACTGGCTGGCCAAGCACAGTCAATTCAAACATTGGAAACTTTTTATACTGCTCATGAGACAGGTATGTGTGTGTGATGTGCGCGCGCGTGTGTCTGTGACATCTCACTTCCCTGTTGCTGCGTTGATGGAACATCCGAGGTGGTGTGTAGGAACCTTTCTGAAGTCATCTCCTCCCCCGCGCACCCTCAGTCTGCCTGTTGGTCCTGCCTGTTCTTCGGGCACTCGTTCTTCCAGTGTCCAGTTTGGCCACAGAGGAAACACTGGTCCTGCTCAAATCGCGGGCGACCAGGATTCATGCGTGGACGGCGGTCATTGCGTCCTCCTCTGCCACGACGTGAATATCCTCGCCCACGGGGTGGAACATAGCCAGAGAACAAAGTCAGTGTGGCCTTGTGCAGCTCAGAGTCTTTCTTCGCAGTTGTTTTCCGCTCCCTGTCGATCAGCACATCTTGAGCATGTTTGGCTTGTCTGCAGAGTTCAGCCAAACGCACTTCATGACGCATGCCCACATACGAGTGGCGTACTTGGGCTGCCAAGTCAGGTCTCAGTCCATCCAAAATGGCAGAACAGAGGAGCTTCTCCCATGGCCCAGGGGCGTCACCCAAGTCAGCGGGACGCGTGAGGCCAGAGTTGTGGTTAAAAACGTCCTCTGCTCGGTGTAGAAATTCTTTCACTGGCTCGTTCGGGCCCTGAATGAGCTGACGCAGGGCAGACATGTCCGGACGGTGGGGGAAAGCTTTCTTCACTTCCTCCACCAGGTCATGCACAGCTCTCCGATATCCATCGTTGCTTGGATGGTCGTAGTCTGGGTTTTTCAGGCGC
Source organism: Xenentodon cancila (assembly GCA_014839995.1). Taxonomy (NCBI): domain Eukaryota; kingdom Metazoa; phylum Chordata; class Actinopteri; order Beloniformes; family Belonidae; genus Xenentodon; species Xenentodon cancila. The sequence goes on along the minus strand of CM026214.1, from coordinate 3,237,814 downwards.
ACATCATCTCGGGGCATCTGACCTTTTATTCTGGCCAGGTCACAAGGTTTAAGCTTTGCAGCAAAAATCTTGCGCAGTTCAGCACCAGTGCGTTTAAACTCTTTACAAAAGGCTGCTAGTTCTTCACCACACTTATGTCCATTTGCAGCTGGATCAGGTAGCTGCTTGGCATAATCTTGAACCTCCGTGGGGGACCATGGTCGGAAAACCAGAAGCGGTCCGTCTGGTCCTGACACCTCGACCATGGGGCCCATCAGGGTGGAGTCTGGGGCATCTACGAACAGGCCATCCTCCTCGTTGTTCAGCTCCTGGCGCCTCACCTGGTTTCGGGTCCGGACGCCAGTGCTCCCGGAGGACGACACATCCTCACCTCCCACGGGTCTCTGCAGTCCTGGTTGTGCAGGTGCTGGTACTGGTGCAGGCAGCGGTTGTTGCTGTGGAGGGACACGCTGAGGAGGACATGAGTCCAGATCCATATCCACCTTCAACGCATTTAATGCCTGTGAAACAGAGGCATAAGGGGAGAGAGGTGAAATATCACCGTTGTATGGTGGAGGTGCAGGCGGTGAAGTCTGTGTTTTTTCAGGAACTGAAGCATTATCAGTTCTGTTCCCAACATCCCCACTTAAATCTTGTCCTCCCCCCATTCGTTTCATCTTAGACTTTCTATCTCTACTTTCAGCTTCTTCTTCCCACATTTTCAAACATTTCTGATGTTTTTCAAGTTCCAAAAGACGTTTCGGCTTTATTTTTTTCTTAGATTTTTTCAACTCTTCCCATTCTTTCTCAATATTTTCTTTGACCTTTTGTATTTGCGTTAAACTTAAACTTCCCCCTTCAGGAAGCCCAAATTTCTGGCACCATTCATTCACACATTCCACACACTCGGGCCCATATTTATTGGTCATGACATTACATATTTGACTGTCTGGAGAATTAGGTTTACTAGATCTAGTTCCCATTTTCAGACAGGATCGTCTCCTGCTGGCCTTTCTGCCTTAAGTGAGTCCCTCTTCACAGGTGCAAAAGTGCTAAAATACCTTTAAATTTTTGTTTCTTACCTGAGACCTTCTGTCTCAAGCAAGAAACCCCAGGGAGCGCTTTATTTTATTGACACTGGGTGTTCTCAAAGCTTAATATCACCCACAGGAGGAATCAGACTCCCGCGTCTATCCCCCCCCCCAACCCTTTACCCAGACAATCAAAATGAAAGGAGCTCACCGTATCGCGCTTCAGATCACTTCCAAGGGAAGGATCTTTAGGATTCCAGCAGTGGTCCAGGCGGAGCGGTCCAACCCAGTCCCCAATTGTCCGTCAAAGGCGGCAGGGCTGCGGCAATTTGGCCTCAGGATGATCAGTCACCAGGTCTTCTCGTCCGCCGGGAATCACGTGTGGAATCCTGTTCGTGAAGCCAAAATGTTGTGGAAATTATTTCTGTAAAATAATTACGGTACAGGAGAGCTCCGTTTTTGAGAAGTTTATTAAGCTGTACAGCTGAGAATCACACAGTTGAACACAGTCGGCAGAGTGAGTCTGCATTGATTAATTACACACAGATCTTATACACTTGCATGTCCTTGAGCACAAACAGGGATTGTTCTCTCCCTGCAGAAATATAGTTCCCTCCTTACTCCTTATCTCCAGCAACTGTCGGAGATTTGTGATTACCTTCTGTGAGAACCATCCTCCACCAGTATGCAAGTGAGAAACCAGACAGAGTGAAAAGTACTGAATGAACAATGAACAAGCAACAGATAATAGCAAAAGACACTATAATAACTAACTTAAGAAACTATATTTCTCAATTTCCCTTACAGGTTCCTTTGACTGATCTATGAACAAGATTAAATAAAGCATGCAGAGGGATTAAAGCGAGCATAACGCACTGCTCAAGATCGCCTGCTTGAGATAACAGCAAATATAAAATCACCTTTGGGAAAATTTGAAGAACAGAAGACAAAGAAAACCAACTAGCAGCAGGAAAAGTTAAAAACAGTTTGTTAAATCGACAAAAATAGTCAAAAAAACAGCCAAAGCAACTTTAAAATAACTTGAAAATAAGAGATCAAACAAAAGCTGCTTAATCTTTGCGCCTGTAGAGGAGCATTGAGCTAAAAATGACAAAAGTTCCTTTGTGCTGCTTTAAAACAAGCGCCAACTTTCCTTATTGGGTTGAGGCCGACCTGGTAGTAAGAAGAGCTACAGTTCCTCCACTGACCACTAGGAGCTGGCTCCCAAAGTGAGTCGATCTCCACTGACCATGTAAAAGTGTACACCGTTAGAGCAGAAATAAACATTTCTACAATCTGGTTAAAAAAAAAAAGAAAAACAGTTTTCATCTCCAAAGCTAGATTTTTCTAGATTTTTTGTCTGAAGTTACAACCAAGGGGCAGCACGGTGGCTTAGTGGTTAGCACTGTTGCCTCACAGCAAGAAGGTTCCCGGTTCGATTCCCGGCCCGGTGGGTCTTTCTGTGTGGAGTTTGCATGTTCTCCCCGTGCTTGCGTGGGTTCCCTCCGGGTACTCCGGCTTCCTCCCACAGTCCAAAAACATGCAGGGTAGGTTAATTGATCTTTCTAAATTCTCCCTAGGTGTGAGTGTGATTGATTGTTTGTATGTGGCCCTGGATAGACTGGCGACCTGTCCAGGGTGGACCCCTGCCTTTCGCCTGATATGCGTCGGGATAGGCTCCGACAGACCCCCGTGACCCGGAAACGGATTAAGCGGGTGTAGATAATGGATGGAATGGATGGAAGTTACAACCAAATCACAAAGTTTGCTTTAACACAATGCTCTCACTTAGTTTTACATCTGTCATTCCATGAGCTTTTTAGATTTGCAGGGTTCTATGACATCACAGACTCAGGTGACCAGAGAAATATGCAGTCTTTGCATCCTGTCCTCCACCCAACATGACCACATTTAGCATTTGATGTTTCTCTGGAGCGGGTACTACAAAGTTGTAATGTTCAACTTTAAATGATGCTGGAGATCAGGGGGACAGAGTCAAGCCATGTGACTGACTCCACCCTCAGAAACCAGCTTCTATGAATACTGCTGTGACGACCTGCATTAAAAAGAAGGTGCTGCACTACTGTATTCTTTGGTAATTTGGCGAAAGAAATTTGTAAGTCATAGAAATTCCATCACATCCTAGAAACTGGTATTGGCTTTATAAAAAAAGAAGGTAAAAAAGAAAACACATTTATATTTACAAGGTATGCACATTATTTGCCCTTTAAAGTTGCTCAGTTGGAAAATTGCTCAACAAAGAAAAGCTCTGGATATCCAGACTACGGTTTTAGGGCTTCCCTATAAATTTACTGACCTTTCACATTAAAAGCAAGTATATGTCTCACCAAACCTAATTCTCTGGGCCATTCATTCATCAGTTGTGTATAATATCAATAAAGACAAACGCAGACAAGTATTTATCTGTCAATGCTTCTTTTGCATCAACACACTGTCTAATTCTGCCTAATTCTCTGGGCCATTCATTCATCAGTTGTGTATAATATCAATAAAGACAAACGCAGACAAGTATTTATCTGTCAATGCTTCTTTTGCATCAACACACTGTCGGACGGCCGCCTTTCCGTGCAGCGGCGGCGGGTCGCCCCTCTTCTGCAGCCCACTCCACGGGTGCTCCTTCTCGGCTTTGTTAAGCCCCCCGGTCCGGTCGGCTCTCTTCTCCCGGCTCCTGGTGCCTCCATCACCACCGGCAGTGTCCAAGCTGCTGAAGTTCCACACGATTAGGGTCTGGACCAACAGGACGGCCAAAGCCGCAACCAGCAGGGCAGATCGGGAGCGCCGGGCCAGCCTGCGGGCGCACGGGTTCCCGTTCATCTCTGTCCTCCGCCCTCCTCCCAGTTCACACTGAGACTGGGAGCCCCATCCGCTAAATGCAGACAGCGGGGTGTGAATGCTCCCCTCGGTGGCCTGAAAAGAGTGACGAGCAGGCAGACAAGAGCAGTAGGAGGGAGGAGGAAGAGGAGGAAGGAATTTGGTACAAGCTCGGTTTGAGTAGAGAGGTTTAAAAGCGGCGGGGAGGACGCAGATGCCCTCATGTGGCTATTAAGGAGTGATCATTTGTGGTAATTCACGTTTTCACATTGAGAAACTATTTGGTGATTAAAGCAACACCAAATAGGTTTGAAAAAAAAAATATAAAGATATCAAGTTTAATTTCATTTGAAGGAATGTTTGATTGTTATCGGAATCAACTTCTAGTCCTCCCATCTCTAATCCATAAACTAACTTTGGACTCTCGTTCTGGTCGTCTCTCCTGCCAATCGATGATTGTCATCCATCATTAACAAACATTAAAGATGAGCATAAGATAAAGCTCGCTCAAGAGACACAAGAAAGTCAATGAGAAAGAGAATAAGCGACCTAACCTCGCTTGCAGGGGAACTATCTGAGCCAAAATCTAATAAAGTTCTTGTGTGTTGCTTTAAGTCTCACATGTCTTGATGAAGACAGAATTAGTTGCTGGCAGTTTTCTTTTTGTGGGATTACTAAATAATATTCTTTCTGCTTCAAAAAGAATTTTTACTATTTAACGTATAGAAAAAAATTGATAATCTTAACTGAATATCCAAATAAATAGAAGCCTGCCACTACATATAAAACTCATAACTAACATCACAAACACCAAGAATGATTGACAGACTTCCTAAAATTGTTCCTGATGCCTATACTCCACTCCAAGACATAACTCCTGCTAGAGGATTTTATAATTACTTATTGTTTATCATCATTAACGCCTATGTATTTATTCATCCACTCACGTATGTAGAGCACATCTGGTTGTCTTCTGCGCCACCTGGTGGTCCAATTCAGACACAACCACCTGTTTCACATCAGAAAAAGGCTAAAGTCAAGTAAGTTCCTGAATCCCAGAATTGAAACCATTATCATACATCCAAATACACCCATGATAAAATACACATAAACCAAAATATAAAACCTTGATAATAGGTCAGGTGGAGGTTTGAAAAAAGTATACATATCCTTTACACATAAAGTGAATGAATTTGTTGCACTTGTCCGGCTGCTTGTAGACACAAAAATCTAACCAGCCAGACGGCTGCTAAAGTTTAAACTCAGCTTCAGACTGGAGAAGAATGATGATTGAAGTGAGGTTGTGGCGTGGTTGTTGATGTGGATATTTCAGAGCCTGTTTTCAGACCATAATCTGTAACCCTGGAGACAGTGAAAATCCCAGATCAGCAGTGTCTGAAATGAGATATCCAGTGAGGATACACACACACCAGTCTAAAACAAAATAAAAGATTACATAAAAATACAACCAAAGTATGCAGAAGATACTTTCTGAACAGAAAAACAAACTTTGAAACAGATATGTGTTAATTTTATGGAGTTAGTGCAGTGGGTTTATTGGTTGAATTATTGATAAAGATGTCTGCAACCTAACTTTAAAACAAATGTTTTCCCGTGATTTATTTTTACTTACAGAGGAAAGATGTGTGTGTTATATTAACCATGTTTATGTAAAATAATGACATGAACAGAAACTCAGGAACACAATACTAAGGTACGTTTAGAGAGTCCAGCTCTTTTCTCATCAGAATCCTGGATTCCTGCTTACAAAAACACAACCTCAGTGCAGCAGCGTTGCATTCAAAACAAAAACAAAAGCAAAAGCTAAACGTAGAATTCAGGATGCTTTTGTGTCAGTTTCATGTGTTAGTTGTTGTTTCCTGTCATCACTTGTGTAACTTAAGACTCACAGGGAATTAAATCTGGACATCAGAACAGAAGAGGGATGCAGTGTGGTTTTTCTCTTCTCCCTGTTCATCTGCTCTTCCTTCACGGAGCAACACAAAAGGAAATAATCTTATTTTTTCAGTTTCACGAGAATGTGAAGTACCTCTTAACACTTACCTGTTGAATTTCTTCCAAACAGTGACACCGTTTTCCGTCCTTGATGGTTTTCACCTCGATGACCGTCAGCACGCCGACTCTAATGAGAAACCTAATAATAAATAAACCTAATAATAATAACAAGAAAAACCTGAAGAAAATTAGTTAAAATGAACCAGAAATATGGAAAACAGAGAAATGGTCACACAGAGAAACAAATAGACCACCATGGCAGGAGTTTATTGTGGTCTCCGTAGTCCACCAGTCAGTCATATATTCATGGAACTCTTAGTTCTGCTGCTGACGGATAGTTTACTTGTATATCTTGTCTTTTGTATCTTCAATGGTGTGTCAAAGGTACCAAGGCGGCCTTTGGCAGGAGGGGGGGGACCCTCCAGGTCCTGATCCAGGTTTCTTCCCTCTTGAAGGCGAGTTTTTCTTGCCACTAGTTGGTTTGCATGTTTTTGGACTGTGGGAGGAAGCCGGAGTACCTGGAGGGAACCCACGCAAGCACGGGGAGAACATGCAAACTCTACACAGAAAGACCCACCGGTCCGGGAATCGAACCAGGAACCTTCTTGCCACCGTGCTGCCCTGTATTGTAATAGACACTATTTAAATAAAATTGAATTGAATTCATGGACTGCAGATTCATCCCTTGTGTGCTCACTTTGCATCAGATGGCTGTTTAGTCACTTTGTGCACAAATGTGCATGTGTCTGTATGAGCAGGTGTTTGTCTGTTCTGTTAATCCAGCCTGTCTAAGCAGAGACTCTCACTGGTGTGTGGAAGTAATTTCTCCGACTTACAGAAGCAGGGGTCTCCCTTTGCCTTTGCAACTCAACCAGAGGGGTGCTGACATCATGGACTCTGTCTAAGGGAGTTGTTGTGGGTGATATAGGAGTTGCAGCCAGCTGGTCATCACCACACTTTTGATCAGTTCTACCAACTGGATATGACACCCCTTCTGTGGTTGACTTACTAACTACAGACTGTTTTAAACTACAAACCGGTTTAAACTACAGACCGATTTAAACTACAGACCGATTTAAACTACAGACCGATTTAATTGCCAGGTAAAAACTGTTTCCTCGTTGAATGTTTTGGGATCCTGGAGACATTTTTATTCTCTTTTGTTTTTAAGAGGCTACAAACTCCAATGCTGAAAAACAGGAAGAGAATCCAGAACATCCTGTTGATTATCTGAACCGATCTTGAAAGATTAATTCTGGTGAAAGTTATTGATTAGAGAGAGAGAGAGAGAGAGAGAGAGAGAGAGAGAGAGAGAGAGAGAGAGAGAGAGAGAGAGAGAGAGAGAGAGAGAGAGAGAGAGAGAGAGAGAGATTTGTTCTACTTCGTTTGTGAATTTACCGCCGCTATTTCTTCTTCGTCGTTTTCAAGTTAAGCAGAACGATAGCTTGCTGCAGAGTCTGTAAAGATGAATATTACTCTACAGTTAACTCCTCCAACTCGGTTAAAATATTGTTTATTTGGTCCGGTACTATATCTGAGCTACGTAAAGGAAGTACATGAAAAGGAAACTCGTCACTGTCAGCGACAGCGCGGCAGAAAAAGACGCTACACACCGCCGCGTAGCGGTTGGCGACGTCATTACAGCTTTACGCAGCCATAATGCACAAGTGCGCATGCGTAGCTGCTACGAAGAGGAACTACTCTGGCATGAACGTAACTGGTCTGATGTTTGGAACATTCTTGACGTCAATTGACGTCATACCCCGTTCTATAAATTCACGAGAGTAGTGTTGGACCTCATTCGAAAATAACCTGAGCACAGGATAACAGCAAAACATCTTTGCTCCACGACATCGCAACACTTTCAAAAGAACATGAGTCCACAGACAGAAAAGGTGGCTATACCTGCCGAAAATAAGAACATGTGCAAACCTCAACTGGAAAGCAGAGGAACATCTGTGAAAAAATATACATCTGTGGAAAATACATCACAATCCACCCAGGAGGAGGAAATTTTGTATGAGCCTGATTTCATCACATCACGGGTAAACTTATTCCTTAAAGGCCTGTTTGATGTTGCTTTTATGAAATCAAACCTGACCGAAAGACCTGCACAGATGACAGACGCCTTTACAAAAATTTCATTGCTACTTTTGGATAGAATAGAAGTAAGTGGTTATGTAATCCCTCCCAAAAGAAATATCGAACTCACACAAATGGTTTTCAACCGTCTTTGTGCAAGAACTGGCTGCTCGGGAGAAAAAATGTTGGCTTTAATTATAAACCACCCAGCGACACATTACATAATTGTCAACCTTTTTGAACAACACATATTTAAAAAAGTCAAGAAACCTAAGATGTTACAAAAGATCTTCTCAGCAGTTAAGAAGTCTTCCACAAATACAAAGATAACTAAAAGTAAAGTTGTCGTTTCATCCAAATCTGCAACACAGGATGAACCATCCAAAGTTTCTGAGCAGGAACAGCAGGTCTTTTTCCCAAAATCCTCCTCAGAAGTCCAACCACCCAAAGTCCTTCAACAGGAGCCCATCTCCAGTCTGCAGAGTGTGGTCCAGTCTTTCCCTGGTAAAGATGATTGTCTTTCAATTTCAACACCACCAGAGGAATCACACCATGTCTCTGATCCCAGCACCACCCTGATAAGTGGACCTAAAGAAACTGGTCCAGTTTTTGATGAGGAGTTGGAGGAAATTTTGTATGAGCCGGATTTCGAAGATTATAGTTTAAGTGAGGAGGAAGAGGAAGAAGAACAGAAAGAAGAGGACACTTGCAAATCACGTGTAAACTTATTCCTTAAAGGCCTGTTTGATGTTGCTTTTATGAAATCAAACCTGAACGAAAGACCTGCAAAGATGACAGACGCCTTTAAGACAATTTCATTGCTACTTTTGGATAGAATAGAACTAAGTGGTTATGTAATCCCCCCCAAAAGAAATATCGAACTCACACAAATGGTTTTCAACCGTCTTTGTGCAAGAACTGCCTGCTCGGGAGAAAAAATGTTGGCTTTAATTATAAAACAGCCAGCGACACATTACGTAATTGTCAACCTTTTTGAAGAACACATATTTAAAAAAGTCAAGAAACCGAACATGTTACAAAAGATCTTCTCAGCCGTTAAGGATTCTTTCAGGACTACAAAGAAAACTAAAAGTAAAGTTGTCCTTTCATCCAAATCTGCAACACAGGATGAACCATCCAAAGTTTCTGAGCAGAAAGAAGAGGACACTTGCAAATCACTTGTAAACTTGTTCCTTAAAGGCCTGTTTGATGTTGCTTTTAAGAAATCAAACCTGACCAACAAACCAAAAAACTTCAAATCCACCTTTCAGATTGTTTTAATGCTACTTTTGGATGAAGTAGAAGGAACTGATTTTGCTATCCCCCGAATGAGATATATGGAACTCACACGTTCTGTTTTCCGTCATCTTTGTGCTAATCGTGGCTGCTCGGAAAAAGAAATGATGACTTTAATTTTGAAAGATCCAGTGACATATGACCTAATTGTCTACCTCTTCAAAAAACACGTATTTAAAGAAATCAAAAAACCTACCACGTTTCAAAAGATCTCCTCATCAGATGAGGACTCTTTCAGGACAACGAAGGAGACCAAAAATAAAGTTGTCCTTTCTTCCCTATCTGAAACAGAGGATGAACCATCCAAAGTTTTTGAGCAGGAACAGCAGGTCTTTTTCCCAAAATCCTCCTCAGAAGTCCAACCACCCAAAGTCCTTCAAGAGGAGCCCATCTCCAGTCTGCAGAGTGTGGTCCAGTCTTTCCCTGGTAAAGATGATTGTCTTTCAATTTCAACACCACCAGAGGAATCACACCATGTCTCTGATCCCAGCACCACCCTGATAAGTGGACCTAAAGAAACTGGTCCAGTTTTTGATGAGGAGTTGGAGGAAATTTTGTATGAGCCGGATTTCGAAGATTATAGTTTAAGTGAGGAGGAAGAGGAAGAAGAACAGAAAGAAGAGGACACTTGCAAATCACGTGTAAACTTATTCCTTAAAGGCCTGTTTGATGTTGCTTTTATGAAATCAAACCTGAACGAAAGACCTGCAAAGATGACAGACGCCTTTACAACAATTTCATTGCTACTTTTGGATAGAATAGAAGTAAGTGGTTATGTAATCCCCCCCAAAAGAAATATCGAACTCACACAAACGGTTTTCAACCGTCTTTGTGCAAGAACTGGCTGCTCGGGAGAAAAAATGTTGGCTTTAATTATAAAACACCCAGCGACACATTATATAATTGTCAACCTTTTTGAACAACACATATTTAAAAAAGTCAAGAAGCCTAACATGTTACAAAAGATCTTCTCAGCAGTTAAGAAGTCTTCCACGAATACAAAGAAAACTAAAAGTAAAGTTGTCGTTTCATCCAAATCTGCAACACAGGATGAACCATCCAAAGTTTCTGAGCAGAAAGAAGAGGACACTTGCAAATCACTTGTAAATTTATTCCTTAAAGGCCTGTTTGATGTTGCTTTTATGAAGTCAAACCTGACCAACAAACCAAAAAACTTCAAATCCACCTTTCAGATTGTTTTAATGCTACTTTTGGATGAAGTAGAAGGAACTGATTTTGCTATCCCCCGAATGAGATATATGGAACTCACACGTTCTGTTTTCCGTCATCTTTGTGCTAATCGTGGCTGCTCGGAAAAAGAAATGATGACTTTAATTTTGAAAGATCCAGGGACATATGACCTAATTGTCTACCTCTTCAAAAAACACGTATTTAAAGAAATCAAAAAACCTACCACGTTTCAAAAGATCTCCTCATCAGATGAGGACTCTTTCAGGACAACGAAGGAGACCAAAAATAAAGTTGTCCTTTCTTCCCTATCTGAAACAGAGGATGAACCATCCAAAGTTTCTGAGCAGGAACAGCAGGTCTTTTTCCCAAAATCTTCCTCAGAAGTCCAACCACACAAAGTCCTTCAAGAGGAGCCCATCTCCAGTCTGCAGAGTGTGGTCCAGTCTTTCCCTGGTAAAGATGATTGTCTTTCAATTTCAACACCACCAGAGGAATCACACCATGTCTCTGATTCCAGCACCACCCTGATAAGTGGACCTAAAGAAACTGGTCCAGTGTTTGATGAGGAGTTGGAGGCAGTTTTGTATGAGCCTGACATCACAGATTCTGGTTTGGATGAGGAGGAGGAGGAGGAGGAAACTTTGTATGAGTCTGATTTTACAGATTATAGTTCAAGTGAGGAGGAGGAGGAGGAGGAGGAACAGAAAGAAGAGGACACTTGCAAATCACTTGTAAATTTATTCCTTAAAGGCCTGTTTGATGTTGCTTTTATGAAGTCAAACCTGACCAACAAACCAAAAAACTTCAAATCCACCTTTCAGATTGTTTTAATGCTACTTTTGGATGAAGTAGAAGGAACTGATTTTGCTATCCCCCGAATGAGATATATGGAACTCACACGTTCTGTTTTCCGTCATCTTTGTGCTAATAGCGGCTGCTCGGAAAAAGAAATGATGACTTTAATTTTGAAAGATCCAGTGACATATGACCTAATTGTCTACCTCTTCAAAAAACACGTATTTAAAGAAATCAAAAAACCTACCACGTTTCAAAAGATCTCCTCATCAGATGAGGACTCTTTCAGGACAACGAAGGAAACCAAAAATAAAGTTGTCCTTTCTTCCCTATCTGAAACAGAGGATGAACCATCCAAAGTTTCTGAGCAGGAACAGCAGGTCTTTTTCCCAAAATCTTCCTCAGAAGTCCAACCACCCAAAGTCCTTCAACAGGAGCCCATCTCCAGTCTGCAGAGTGTTTTCCAGTCTTTCCCTGGTAAAGATGATTGTCTTTCAATTTCAACACCACCAGAGGAATCACACCATGTCTCTGATCCCAGGACCACCCTGATAAGTGGACCTAAAGAAACTGGTCCAGGGGTTGCCGTCGGACCACAGGAAACATGTGAGGACACCACAGGACCAAATGAAGAAGTCAAAGAAGCCCTGAAATTGCTTCTTCACAGACTGGTGTTGAGAATACTTAAAGAGACAAATGTAGACTCTTCAAAAGACCACTTTTATGCCGTCACTGACCGACTGCTCCCCAAGATATTGGCTTTAGTTGATGGTCAAGATTTCCATGTAAAGAAGATTGCAAACCTCAACAAGGCCATTTTTAACGACCTCCTTAAAATGTGGTGCCACCCAGATGTTATAGTGATATTCCTGAAATTAGAGCAGACAGTTATTGAACAGGCATTTTTGTCTTGTGTCCAAAAACGCCTGATGACTGTATCAAAGAAAACCAGTGGCACCAAAGGGTTCTTCTCGCGTATCAGAAAAGCTCTCAAGAAGGTCTACTGTTGGTTCGGTTGAGTTAACGCCCTTTCATCAGTCTCCAGCATCAAAACAAGTCAATCTGCAATCTGATACAAACAAATGTGGTAACAAATTCAAGAACACTAAAGAAATGCAACTTTAATTCTCTGTCAGCAGAACCTGTGTCTGTCTGGGTTTTCTCCAGGTGCTCTGGTTTCTCCCTCTTTCTGGAAAAGAAAAAAATTACGTTAACTTAATAATCTTTTAAATGAACTATTTGTGTAAGTCCCAAATTGGTTGTATGAGTGAGCGTTTATAGTTGAATGTGTCTGTGTGGTCCTGAGGTGGTATGATGACCTATCAACATCCTCTGCAGTTGCAGAAAATGGATGAAAGACCCATTTACCACTTCTGTTTTGCCAGAATAACTGATCATATTTAACTAAGGATCATTTCCTGTTTGACAATTTGGATCTAATTCAAATTGTATTGAACAGAAATGTGTTTTGCGTCAAAAAATCTGCAGTATTGTTGAAAATGGTTTTAAATGTAATAAGAAATAAGCTTTGAGTTTTGATCCTGATGACGCGACTGATGAAGAGACAAGACAGCGATGGGTGCGGTGTGTTGCTACGGCGATTGCTGTAGTGTTTTTCCTATGCAGGCAAAGTCACATCACAGACACACACCAACAACCCACGCCCCCCAGGACACTGCCCCAAGCCCCCACCCAGAAGAAACAGGGCAATATGTGTATGTATATTATTTGAAAAGTTATTTATACATATGTGTGTGTATCTAAATAAGCACATGTGCACATGAATGTATCAGCGTATATTTGTATGTATGTATAATCATGTACATGTGCATATGTATCTTACATTCATGCATAGCAAGATACTTCGATGTGAACGCATTGATATGTGTGTGTACACGCGCGCGCTTGTGTGTGTGTGCGTGTGTGCGTGGATGTATATATATTATTTATTTATCTATTTTGTTGCTCTCTCTTCTCACAATGTATATGAATATGTATTAGTTAACTGCATATATGTCTCCTTATCTCAATATATGTGGACATGCATGAGTATTTAAATACATCTATGTATATTATTATATATATGACTTTTTAAATACTGCCCCTACACCCCCAAACACTCAGACATGCAATTGTAAATAGAAAGCTCCTCCCCCTTTTCTCTGTCCTCTTTTTGCTTATAACACCTGATTGTCCTGTGTTCACCTTTACTCTTTAAACAACACATTATAAACTCTTTTAACACACATTACAACACAGACACCAGACTGCACCACCACTGTCTCGTCTCTCTTTCTTTCTATTTCTCTTTCTAGTCTTTTCACATTCCACACCTGGTGATTTTAGCCCTCCTTGGCAGAATTCTTTTCTTCTTCTTACCCAGGAATCAATAGTTAAACTGTCATGAGGGCTGGTGAAGGGTAAAAAAAAAAAATAAAAAAAAAATCACCCGATCTACACCATCCCAGTGGAATCTATGTCATTTAGCTCCACTTGCCCCTCGGGTCCCATGCAGGGCCCAAACACACCCCCAGCTGCAGACCACGCACCCAGAGCGACTCCTAGGAAGGCCGCCAGACAGACGTGCTGGACCGCCTCCAGTCATGGACTCTGTCTGAGGGAGTCGTTGTGGGTGATATATGTGTTGCAGCCAGTTTTGATCGGTTCTACCGACTGGATATGACAGCTCGTCTGTGGTTGACTTATGTCCTCTTGTCTTAAGAGTTGAGCAAGTCGATCTCCATTGACTCCCATGGTAAATGTCCACTTTTACAGAAGAAATAAACATTTTTACAGCTTAGTTCAAAAATGTCTTTGGTCTCTATCATTTGATTTCACATCCATAACTCTGAAATGTGTGATTTTTTTTTTAATGTGTAAAATTTTGGACTAAACAATGGTGTGTGTGTGTGTGTGTGTGTGTGTGTGTAAAGGTTTGCTTAGTTGGGGGTCAGATTGCAGGAACAGCTGTATGTCTCAACAGATGCCCTGGAGGAATAATTACTCATAAAACAGATGATGAAGGGGATTCAGTCTGTGTTCTAAGGATCAGAAATGTTCTCTTATATTGGTCAATGTACACGGATACAATAACAGACAAAAATAGGATCATATCAGACCAGATAACGACAGTAACATCACGGCTTACAGGAGTTACACTGGGTATATTTCCTCACAATAAGAAAACTATATATTAAACACTGAGCCTGAAGGAAAGTGTAACACTGACATTTTTTTATGCTTTTGTTTGTCCACTAACTTAGATAGGATCTGCCTCTTCACACGTGACTAGACAGCAACTGAGATGTATGACACTGTTATTAACAACATTTCAATGACAGGGTTGGAGAGTGTATTTATTTGTATCCAAAAACATGAAAAAATACATTATAGTACGCAAAACTGATGAGTAACTGCTGCTTGCATCTTTACATGTAATCATGTGGATAAAAGCGTGGGCCGGGGACTTGAACCGGTTTGATGACATCAATGATAGTAATTCGTGTGGGTTCCCAGATGCAGTTTTCCTCCAGGCCACTCTTCACCATCCCACAGCGGGGTGGTACCCAGGCGGTGTCGTATCCATAGAAACTCCAGGTCTTCTGGAGAGGGTGGCCCTGACGATTGATGGCAATCACTTTTCCAACGTTGACCTTAACCCTAATAACAACCTTGTCATGCTCAGGGTGTTCAATAGGATAGCGTATGGCTTTCTCCAGGTCCCTGCTGAGGTAGACACCAGGACCAAGCATCCCATCTTTAGACCGAAGAAAACCTGTGTTGCAGATGGCATAAGCATTCTCCCTGGTGGTGCCATGGTACATCATGTAGGTTTCATTGTTATTCGGCTGTGGGGTGAGGAGCCGAATTACCCCTGGTGGCATGAAGTCATCTTCAGCCCACTTACAGTGAGACCCACTCATGTTGGCTGCAGGAAAGAGTTTATCAGCACAAAGATTTAAGATCAACACACGTAAGACACTAAATGTGGCAAATCAGTATTAAAAGGCTCCTTAAAAGTGATGCCTAGAGTTTCCTCTCTTTTTCAATGACGTCTCGGTGGGTATGTACGCAACAAATCATTTTTGTTTTCAGGTACTATATATTTTTACTGTCACTTATGATAATAGCTTTTAAATCCAAAACCTAATTTAAAACAAATTAAGGTGTGACAAACGATGTTCTTTGATTCTGGCAGTAAAAATAAAATGGTTACATTTCAACATTCAGAACTGGCCGGTTCAGTTTTGGCACTAAAACCAAAAGTCCAGCACACGAGGTGATGAAGACGAAACGAGCTGAGTTATGGTAACTAATTATGAAAAGGGCATAAAGAATTCATACAGAAACTAAAATGTTTGCTCTCCTCTGTTTAGTTACACGATTATAATAATTTAAAAAATCTGAAATGTCTACTTCTAACAGAGTGCTAGTTTATATCCTGAAAAGGGGCGATCTGGGATGAAGGCTCTCAGACCTCCATGAATCCTGCTGAGGTCTGATTGAGCCAACAGCCACAGGAGCCGTCCAAACACCCGAAAATGTGAGAATATTTCATATTTACAGAATTTTGATGCCAACCGGATGCTGAGCTTCGTCTATGTTGCATCACATTTACTCAGTGGGAGTTTTTAGATAACGTCCGGAAGCTTGTTGGTATATAAGCAGTCCGTCTTTTTCAGTTTCTATAAAAATGTTGATAAAAACTTGGGTTTTACAGATATTGAATGCAGCTTAAGTTAACAAGTTAGTACCATTTGATTTCCACCTGAAATACCTCTTAGAATTAATTAATTACAGCTGTCAAAGACTGGTGAACGGGTTGTACATATCATAGGCTTTTTTTTTTTTTTTTTTTAGCTTTAACAACCCTTTTTTTAATGTTGTCATACTTTAAAGAGAGAATATGTCCAAACTTAATTTAGACATGCTGGTGAAATCAGGCTCTCAGTTCAACTACCATCTCTCTCCATGACCCCAGAAACAATCATAACTCCTGCATAAATTCAGACGTTTTGGGTAAAGGTCTAAAAGTGTGTGTTGAGCTCACGTACCTGGGTCCATGTCCGTCCTAGAGTGGAGCCTGAAGTCTGTCCACCCTCCTCTTTAAACCTGCAGGCTTCAGGTTTGATCTTTGGGATCAAATTCAGGCCAGGAACATTTTCATCTTGCAAATAAAATTTTACAAATGATTTCAGAGTTTAGCGGTAAATCAGGCTCTGTCACTCTGTCACTGAAATAAATCTGCTGGAGAAATTCAAGTGTGTCCATGTTTATCAAATAATTAGTGTGTTGAAAAAAATATCTTCCATGTTGAAAAGAGTGACAAAGAAAATACAGAACTTTTGTGAACAACTGCTCACAGATTAAAAAGCCTGATATAATCAGTGTGAAGTTTGAGTGTTTTTGAACTTGTCACAGTAAAAACAATCACAAGTCAAACTCTTCAATCACATAACAGACAGTTAACCACCTGAAACTGAGCTAAAACTGACATAAAAAACAACAAAAACATGTTTAAAGGAACTTAAAGCAAGTCCCAAACCAGCCAGAGTTAAAAAACACAGTCCAGAGGTCTCCACATCGTTGCCACGTGGAGGGTAGACTACCTCACACGGGAGCTGGTCTCAGGGATTATTCTGTCCTGTGGGTGAGAGACCAGCTGGTTGTTGGTCTTCAGGAGGTGTCCCTAGGAACCTTTTGCAGTGGCTGGCGTGGATCCAAGTTGCCCTCTCGGCCACCTTAACAGCTGTGTGAGTGGTCAGGAGCACCTGGAACGATCCCAGCCAGCGCTTGGACTTCCAATGCTTCCTCCGGAGATCTTTGACCAGGACCCAGTCTCCTGGCTTCAGAGGATGAAGAGGTCCTTCAGCAGGTCTGGGCAAGGCAGCCTTCACAGTTGCCTGAACCTGAGAGAGAGCTTTGGAGAGGTTGGAACAGTAAGTCAACATGTCACTGTCGCACATGTCTGTGGAGAGAGCCCTCCACTTAGGAGGTTCCAGTCCAGTCTGTGCTGGTCGTCCAAACAGTACCTCATATGGACTGAGGTTCGTCTTAGTCCGTCGTCGCATGCGCATGGCCATTAGGACTAAGGGAAGCGCTTTAGGCCAGGACAGACCTGTTTCCTCACAGCATTTAGTGAGTTTGGCCTTTAACGAGCCATTTTCTCTTTCTACCGCTCCTCCAGACTGTGGATGGTAGGAGCAGTGTGTTTTCAGCTGGAACCCAAGTCTTTCACTCACCTCAGTCAGAGCTTTATTGACAAAGTGAGTGCCATTGTCGCTAGTGATCTTACCTGGAATTCCCCATCTGGGAATGATCTCAGTCAGCAGGGCCTTTGCTACTGCACTGCTGTCTGCATGTTTTGTGGGAAATGCTTCTACCCACTTTGAAAACATGCAAACTATCACTAGGCAGTATTTCTTACCTTCTGATGGAGAGAGTTCAACAAAGTCCATCATGAGGTGATCAAAGGGGACTCTGGAGGTGGGTGTCCAGCTGTGGCTACTTGGAGTGTGCGACCTGCATTGTTAGTTGCACAAACAAGACATTTTTTACAGTGATTTTCTGCAGCCACAGAGAAGCCTTTTGTGAACCAAATGGCAGTCAGCTGATCTAACATCCTCCCTTTAGACACGTGGTCCAACCCATGTGTCAATTTCGCAAAATATGGAAAAAAATGGCGAGGGAGACATGGTCTACCGTCCGAGGACGTCCAGATCCCCTCTGGGGAGCGGCTGCACCCATTCTGTTTCCACAAGAGCAGTTCCTGAGCGGTGGCAAAGGACTGAACTGCAGGCAGAGATGAGAGATCGAGCTGAGGTAGAGAGGAGCACAAAAGGGAGGGGGAGACTTCACCCACAGCAGCAGCAGTTGTAGCGGCCGCGTCTGCAGCGGCGTTACCACGCGAAATGACGTCAGCAGAGCGTGTGTGAGCTGCACACTTAACCACCGCCACAGAGGAAGGCAGCAGAATAGCCTCCAAAAGATCAGATACCTGTGTCGCATTCAGGATGGGCTTACCATCAGACTTCAGGAATTTCCTATGTTTCCAAAGTGATCCAAAGTCATGTACCACTCCAAAAGCATAGCGTGAGTCAGTGTAGATTGTGACAGACTGACCTGCAGCCAACTTACAAGCCTCGGTGAGGGCCACCAGCTCAGCAGTCTGAGCAGAATAGTGAGCTGGCAAAGTGCCAGAGGCAAGGGTGGCATGAGAAGAGCAAACTGCATATCCAACCCTGTTCCAGCCCTGAGAGTCTCTGGAGGAAGAGCCATCCACAAACAGCACCAAATCTGCATTTGGGAGAGGAGAGTCAGACAAATCAACTCCTGGAGAACAAATCTCAGACAAAACTTGATCACAGGAATGAGGCTCTCCATCTTCCTCTGTAGGAAGGAGTGTGGCAGGGTTCAGTGTGTTGCAACGCTGCACAGTCACGTTGGGCATATCCAGGAGGACAGAGGTGTAACGAAGCCACCTGGCAGCTGAAAGGTGTGACGTTTTCTGCTCCAAAAGAATGATGGACACAGCATGTGGTACCATAACAGTGAGAGGAGAGTAGCCCACTACGCTCCGAGAGGCCAACACAGCCTTTTCTGCAGCGGCCACAGCTCTAAGGCAGGTTGGGAGGCCTGCTGCAACCGGGTCAAGCTTTGAAGAGTAGTAGGCCACTGGCCGAAGCCTGTCACCATGCTGCTGCAAAACGACAGAAGACATGAAACCATGTTTTTCATCAACCATCTGGACAAAAGGTTTGTTCGGGTCTGGCAGTGCTAGAGCAGGGGTGGAGAGAAGCGCCTGTTTTAGAGCCAGGAAGGCCTCATCCGCCTCGGTCGTCCACGGGACAGCATCTCCAGCAGCCAGCGGAGAACCGTGGATGCAGGCATTAAGAGGAGCCTCCAGGGTGGAGTAGTTTGAAATGAACGACCTGCAATAGCCAGTCATACCCAGAAAAGACATCCGTTGTTTCTTTGTCACTGGTTTTGGAATGTCCTGAATGGCTTTTACTCGTGCATCAGAGAGACGGCGAGTAGAATGGGAGATAACATGTCCCAGAAATGTGACAGTGGTTTGAACAAACTGCAGTTTCTTACGGCTGGCCTTATGGCCCTTCAGGCAGAGGTGTTGGAGGAGTGCCAAGGTGTCTGCCTGGCACTGGTCAGCTGACGGCGAGCAGAGCAACAGGTCATCTACAAATTGAAGCAGAACTGAACCTGGAGTCAAACAAAGATCAGAAAGAGAGTCTCTGAGTGCTGCATTATAAATTGTAGGTGACTCTGTGTAGCACTGACACAAACGAGTGAATGTGTAAGGACGACCTTTGAACTCAAATGCAAACCAGTACTGGGAGTCAGGGTGTACTGGAACAGAGAAAAAAGCGTTAGCCAAATCAACTACTGAGAAGTGGGTGGCATCAGATGGTATCTGAGAGAGAATAGTGTGTGGATGAGGCACAGTGGGAGAACGAGCTGTCACAGCTTTATTTACAGCTTGGAGGTCCTGCACAAATCTCCACTCAACAGGTTCACCTGGCCCGCGAATCTTCTTCACAGGGAAGAGAGGTGTGCGGACAGGTGAGGTAGGACAGGGAACATCACACCTTCCTTTAGCAGAGATTCAGAAACAGGAGTAATTCCCTCAACAGCCTCAGGCTTGAGTGGATACTGTTTCTGGCAGGGCCTGAAAGAAGATTTAGGAGTAATGACCACTGGTTCACAGTCTTTAATCAAACCCACATCATATTTAGACTGAGCCCACAGCTGAGGAGGGAGTGTGTCCAAAACAGCTGGGGGCGGGGAAGAAGCAACTTCAGAATGAACCAACAAGAAATCAGTTTCACACACCAGCTGCACTGTACGCTGACAGTGAGCAACAGAGGGCGGGGCCTGTTTAAACACGCGTTGGGAGGGGGAGAACACAACATCAGGCTCAGCGCTCGGAACCCAGTCTCTGATAGTATGGGCCCGATACATGAACCGACCAACATCTTTCCAATGTTTCTGTCTCGGTTTGGAGAGAGAAACATGTGGAAAAACTTCCCCCCTCATCCGGAACAACTTCTGTTGTTCAGGTGTCAAAGACACGGAGAGCACAAAAACAATCATCCCAAAACACATGTGTAACAGTGAGTTTATCATTTGTGTCTCGGTAAAACACTTTTTCATAATCAGGATCTGGTCCACCTTTGCTGAAGCACGATATGCAGTGCAACCCTCCCTCCCTCATAAAAGATGAGTCTGGGTGCACGCGAGCGTGACAAAGGCTCACCCAGTATGAGGAAGTTGGTCCCGCGCTCAATTTCCACTGATAAGCATACGACGGGGCGGAGGGGCTGTATTTAACCATAGTGTAAGTCTCATCACCTTGCTCTGAGGCAGGAATAGGCTGGCTTATGGAAAGCCCATCAGGCCCAGATGTGACATTGAGACACAATTTGCACATTAAATCGCGGCCCAACAAATTTATGGGACATAATTTGGATAAAAGAAATTTGTGTGAGAACCCTGGCATCCCTGAGGGGGAGCAGGATAAAGGAACAGTAAATCGCTCTCTCTGCTGATGACCAGATGCTGACACTGATATGATGGAGTCCTCACCCAACCGCGGGGGTGGTGTGAGGGTTCCATATTGCAAAACAGAATTTGTTGCACCGGTATCTACCAAAAAGCGGACTGGCTGGCCAAGCACAGTCAATTCAAACATTGGAAACTTTTTATACTGCTCATGAGACAGGTATGTGTGTGTGATGTGCGCGTGCGTGTGTCTGTGACATCTCACTTCCCTGTTGCTGCGTTGATGGAACATCCGAGGTGGTGTGTAGGAACCTTTCTGAAGTCATCTCCTCCCCCGCGCACCCTCAGTCTGTTGGTCCTGCCTGTTCTTCGGGCACTCGTTCTTCCAGTGTCCAGTTTGGCCACAGAGGAAACACTGGTCCTGCTCAAATCGCGGGCGACCAGGATTCATGCGTGGACGGCGGTCATTGCGTCCTCCTCTGCCACGACGTGAATATCCTCGCCCACGGGGTGGAACATAGCCAGAGAACAAAGTCAGTGTGGCCTTGTGCAGCTGGGCGGTTAAACTTAAACTTCCCCCTTCAGGAAGCCCAAATTTCTGGCACCATTCATTCACACATTCCACACACTCGGGCCCATATTTATTGGTCATGACATTACATATTTGACTGTCTGGAGAATTAGGTTTACTAGAACTAGTTCCCATTTTCAGACAGGATCGTCTCCTGCTGGCCTTTCTGCCTTAAGTGAGTCCCTCTTCACAGGTGCAAAAGTGCTAAAATACCTTTAAATTTTTGTTTCTTACCTGAGACCTTCTGTCTCAAGCAAGAAACCCCAGGGAGCGCTTTATTTTATTGACACTGGGTGTTCTCAAAGCTTAATATCACCCACAGGAGGAATCAGACTCCCGCGTCTATTCCCCCCCCTAACCCTTTACCCAGACAATCAAAATGAAAGGAGCTCACCGTATCGCGCTTCAGATCACTTCCAAGGGAAGGATCTTTAGGATTCCAGCAGTGGTCCAGGCGGAGCGGTCCAACCCAGTCCCCAATTGTCCGTCAAAGGCGGCAGGGCTGCGGCAATTTGGCCTCAGGATGATCAGTCACCAGGTCTTCTCGTCCGCCGGGAATCACGTGTGGAATCCTGTTCGTGAAGCCAAAATGTTGCGGAAATTATTTCTGTAAAATAATTACGGTACAGGAGAGCTCCATTTTTGAGAAGTTTATTAAGCTGTACAGCTGAGAATCACACAGTTGAACACAGTTGGCAGAGTGAGTCTGCATTGATTAATTACACACAGATCTTATACACTTGCATGTCCTTGAGCACAAACAGGGATTGTTCTCTCCCTGCAGAAATATAGTTCCCTCCTTACTCCTTATCTCCAGCAACTGTCGGAGATTTGTGATTACCTTCTGTGAGAACCATCCTCCACCAGTATGCAAGTGAGAAACCAGACAGAGTGAAAAGTACTGAATGAACAATGAACAAGCAACAGATAATAGCAAAAGACACTATAATAACTAACTTAAGAAACTATATTTCTCAATTTCCCTTACAGGTTCCTTTGACTGATCTATGAACAAGATTAAATAAAGCATGCAGAGGGATTAAAGCGAGCATAACGCACTGCTCAAGATCGCCCGCTTGAGATAACAGCAAATATAAAATCACCTTTGGGAAAATTTGAAGAACAGAAGACAAAGAAAACCAACTAGCAGCAGGAAAAGTTAAAAACCGTTTGTTAAATCGGCAAAAATCATCAAAAAAACAGCCAAAGCAACTTTAAAATAACTTGGAAATAAGAGATCAAACAAAAGCTGCTTAATCTTTGCGCCTGTAGAGGAGCATTGAGCTAAAAATGACAAAAGTTTCTTTGTGCTGCTTTAAAACAAGCGCCAACTTTCCTTATTGGGTTGAGGCCGACCTGGTAGTAAGAAGAGCTACAGTTCCTCCACTGACCACTAGGAGCTGGCTCCCAAAGTGAGTCGATCTCCACTGACCATGTAAAAGTGTCCACCGTTAGAGCAGAAATAAACATATCTACAATCTGGTTAAAAAAAAAAAGAAAAACAGTTTTCATCTCCAAAGCTAGATTTTTCTAGATTTTTTGTCTGAAGTTACGACCAAATCACAAAGTTTGCTTTAACACAATGCTCTCACTTAGTTTTACATCTGTCATTCCGTGAGCTTTTTAGATTTGCAGGGTTCTATGACATCACAGACTCAGGTGACCAGAGAAATATGCAGTCTTTGCATCCTGTCCTCCACCCAACATGACCACATTTAGCATTTGATGTTTCTCTGGAGCGGGTACTACAAAGTTGTAATGTTCAACTTTAAATGATGCTGGAGATCAGGGGGACAGAGTCAAGCCATGTGACTGACTCCACCCTCAGAAACCAGCTTCTATGAATACTGCTGTGACGACCTGCATTAAAAAGAAGGTGCTGCACTACTGTATTCTTTGGTAATTTGGCGAAAGAAATTTGTAAGTCATAGAAATTCCATCACATCCTAGAAACTGGTATTGGCTTTATAAAAAAAGAAGGTAAAAAAGAAAACACATTTATATTTACAAGGTATGCACATTATTTGCCCTTTAAAGTTGCTCAGTTGGAAAATTGCTCAACAAAGAAAAGCTCTGGATATTCAGACTACGGTTTTAGGGCTTCCCTATAAATTTACTGACCTTTCACATTAAAAGCAAGTATATGTCTCACCAAACCTAATTCTCTGGGCCATTCATTCATCAGTTGTGTATAATATCAATAAAGACAAACGCAGACAAGTATTTATCTGTCAATGCTTCTTTTGCATCAACACACTGTCGGACGGCCGCCTTTCCGTGCAGCGGCGGCGGGTCGCCCCTCTTCTGCAGCCCACTCCACGGGTGCTCCTTCTCGGCTTTGTTAAGCCCCCCGGTCCGGTCGGCTCTCTTCTCCCGGCTCCTGGTGCCTCCATCACCACCGGCAGTGTCCAAGCTGCTCAAGTTCCACACGATTAGGGTCTGGACCAACAGGACGGCCAAAGCCGCAACCAGCAGGGCAGATCGGGAGCACAGGGCCAGCCTGCGGGCGCACGGGTTCCCGTTCATCTCTGTCCTCCGCCCTCCTCCCAGTTCACACTGAGACTGGGAGCCCCATCCGCTAAATGCAGACAGCGGGGTGTGAATGCTCCCCTCGGTGGCCTGAAAAGAGTGACGAGCAGGCAGACAAGAGCAGTAGGAGGGAGGAGGAAGAGGAGGAGGGAATTTGGTACAAGCTCGGTTTGAGTAGAGAGGTTTAAAAGCGGCGGGGAGGACGCAGATGCCCTCATGTGGCTATTAAGGAGTGATCATTTGTGGTAATTCACGTTTTCACATTGAGAAACTATTTGGTGATTAAAGCAACACCAAATAGGTTTGAAAAAAAAAATATAAAGATATCAAGTTGAATTTCATTTGAAGGAATGTTTGATTGTTATCGGAATCAACTTCTAGTCCTCCCATCACTCATCCATAAACTAACTTTGGACTCTCGTTCTGGTCGTCTCTCCTGCCAATCGATGATTGTCATCCATCATTAACAAATATTAAAGATGAGCATAAGATAAAGCTCGCTCAAGAGACACAAGAAAGTCAATGAGAAAGAGAATAAGCGACCTAACCTCGCTTGCAGGGGAACTATCTGAGCCAAAATCTAATAAAGTTCTTGTGTGTTGCTTTAAGTCTCACATGTCTTGATGAAGACAGAATTAGTTACTGGCAGTTTTCTTTTTGTGGGATTACTAAATAATATTCTTTCTGCTTCAAAAAGAATTTTTACTATTTAACGTATAGAAAAAAATTGATAATCTTAACTGAATATCCAAATAAATAGAAGCCTGCCACTACATATAAAACTCATAACTAACATCACAAACACCAAGAATGATTGACAGACTTCCTAAAATTGTTCCTGATGCCTATACTCCACTCAAAGACATAACTCCTGCTGGAGGATTTTATAATTTTATAATTACTTATTGTTTATCATCATTAACGCCTATGTATTTATTCAGCCACTCACGTATGTTGAGCACATCTGGTTGTCTTCTGCGCCACCTGGTGGTCCAATTCAGACACAACCACCTGTTTCACATCAGAAAAAGGCTAAAGTCAAGTAAGTTCCTGAATCCCAGAATTGAAACCATTATCATACATCCAAATACACCCATGATAAAATACACATAAACCAAAATATAAAACCTTGATAATAGGTCAGGTGGAGGTTTGAAAAAAGTATACATATCCTTTACACATAAAGTGAATGAATTTGTTGCACTTGTCCGGCTGCTTGTAGACACAAAAATCTAACCAGCCAGACGGCTGCTAAAGTTTAAACTCAGCTTCAGACTGGAGAAGAATGATGATTGAAGTGAGGTTGTGGCGTGGTTGTTGATCTGGATATTTCAGAGCCTGTTTTCAGACCATAATCTGTAACCCTGGAGACAGTGAAAATCCCAGATCAGCAGTGTCTGAAATGAGATATCCAGTGAGGATACACACACACCAGTCTAAAACAAAATAAAAGATTACATAAAAATACAACCAAAGTATGCAGAAGATACTTTCTGAACAGAAAAACAAACTTTGAAACAGATATGTGTTAATTTTATGGAGTTAGTGCAGTGGGTTTATTGGTTGAATTATTGATAAAGATGTCTGCAACCTAACTTTAAAACAAATGTTTTCCCGTGATTTATTTTTACTTACAGAGGAAAGATGTGTGTGTTATATTAACCACGTTTATGTAAAATAATGACATGAACAGAAACTCAGGAACACAATACTAAGGTACGTTTAGAGAGTCCAGCTCTTTTCTCATCAGAATCCTGGATTCCTGCTTACAAAAACACAACCTCAGTGCAGCAGCGTTGCATTCAAAACAAAAACAAAAGCAAAAGCTAAACGTAGAATTCAGGATGCTTTTGTGTCAGTTTCATGTGTTAGTTGTTGTTTCCTGTCATCACTTGTGTAACTTAAGACTCACAGGGAATTAAATCTGGACATCAGAACAGAAGAGGGATGCAGTGTGGTTTTTCTCTTCTCCCTGTTCATCTGCTCTTCCTTCACGGAGCAACACAAAAGGAAATAATCTTATTTTTTCAGTTTCACGAGAATGTGAAGTACCTCTTAACACTTACCCGTTGAATTTTTTCCAAACAGTGACACCGTTTTCCGTCCTTGATGGTTTTCACCTCGATGACCGTCAGCACGCCGACTCTAATGAGGGGGCCCCAGGACTGGGGGTCAGGGGCCACTTTGAATCCTCTGTGTAGTGACTGTTCATGTTTGCAGCTACAGAGTCAAGCAGCAGCAAACAACCAAAGATCTAATGTCACAAAGATGTAAAAAGTCTTCCTCAGAGGCCAGGGTGAAGAGCACAGTTATGTTCATGTGATAAGGATAAAAAGCAATAATATGAATACAAACCAGAGTTGATAAACAAGCATCATGAAAATGATGACGAGAAAACATTAAAAATGTTAAAAAAGTTTAAAAAGAAACAACCTAATAATAATAACAAGAAAAACCTGAAGAAAATGAGTTAAAATGAACCAGAAATATGGAAAACAGAGAAATGGTCACACAGAGAAACAAATAGACCACCATGGCAGGAGGTTATTGTGGTCTCCGTAGTCCACCAGTCAGTCATATATTCATGGAACTCTTAGTTCTGCTGCTGACGGATAGTTTACTTGTATATCTTGTCTTTTGTATCTTCAATGGTGTGTCAAAGGTACCAAGGCGGCCTTTGGCAGGAGGGGGGGACCCTCCAGGTCCTGATCCAGGTTTCTTCCCTCTTGAAGGCGAGTTTTTCTTGCCACTAGTTGGTTTAAGATTTTTCTTTCTTTAGAAAGTTTTTCTTTCTTTAGAAAGAAAAATCTGCATGTTTTTGGACTGTGGGAAGAAGCCGGAGTACCTGGAGGGAACCCACGCAAGCACGGGGAGAACATGCAAACTCTACACAGAAAGACCCACCGGTCCGGGAATCGAACCAGGAACCTTCTTGCCACCGTGCTGCCCTGTATTGTAATAGACACTATTTAAATAAAATTGAATTGAATTCATGGACTGCAGATTCATCCCTTGTGTGCTCACTTTGCATCAGATGGCTGTTTAGTCACTTTGTGCACAAATGTGCATGTGTCTGTATGAGCAGGTGTTTGTCTGTTCTGTTAATCCAGCCTGTCTAAGCAGAGACTCTCACTGGTGTGTGGAAGTAATTTCTCCGACTTACAGAAGCAGGGGTCTCCCTTTGCCTTTGCAACTCAACCAGAGGGGTGCTGACATCATGGACTCTGTCTAAGGGAGTTGTTGTGGGTGATATAGGAGTTGCAGCCAGCTGGTCATCACCACACTTTTGATCAGTTCTACCAACTGGATATGACACCCCTTCTGTGGTTGACTTACTAACTACAGACTGTTTTAAACTACAAACCGATTTAAACTACAGACCGATTTAATTGCCAGGTAAAAACTGTTTCCTCGTTGAATGTTTTGGGATCCTGGAGACATTTTTATTCTCTTTTGTTTTTAAGAGGCTACAAACTCCAATGCTGAAAAACAGGAAGAGAATCCAGAACATCCTGTTGATTATCTGAACCGATCTTGAAAGATTAATTCTGGTGAAAGTTATTGATTAGAGAGAGAGAGAGAGAGAGAGAGAGAGAGAGAGAGAGAGAGAGAGAGAGAGAGAGAGAGAGAGAGAGAGAGAGAGAGAGAGAGAGAGAGAGAGAGAGAGAGAGAGAGAGAGAGATTTGTTCTACTTCGTTTGTGAATTTAGCGCCGCTATTTCTTCTTCGTCGTTTTCAAGTTAAGCAGAACGATAGCTTGCTGCAGAGTCTGTAAAGATGAATATTACTCTAAATTTAACTTCTCCAACTCGGTTAAAATATTGTTTATTTGGTCCGGTACTATATCTGAGCTACGTAAAGGAAGTACATGAAAAGGAAACTCGTCACTGTCAGCGACAGCGCGGCAGAAAAAGACGCTACACCGCCGCGTAGCGGTTGGCGACGTCATTACAGCTTTACGCAGCCATAATGCACAAGTGCGCATGCGTAGCTGCTACGAAGAGGAACTACTCTGGCATGAACGTAACTGGTCTGATGTTTGGAACATTATTGACGTCAATTGACGTCATACCCCGTTCTATAAATTCACGAGAGTAGCGTTGGACCTCATTCGAAAATAACCTGAGCACAGGATAACAGCAAAACATCTTTGCTCCACGACATCGCAACACTTTCAAAAGAACATGAGTCCACAGACAGAAAAAGTGGCTATAACTGCCGAAAATAAGAACATGTGCAAACCTCAACTGGAAAGCAGAGGAACATCTGTGAAAAAATATACATCTGTGGAAAATACATCACAATCCACCCAGGAGGAGGAAATTTTGTATGAGCCTGATTTCATCACATCACGGGTAAACTTATTCCTTAAAGGCCTGTTTGATGTTGCTTTTATGAAATCAAACCTGACCGAAAGACCTGCACAGATGACAGACGCCTTTAGGACAATTTCATTGCTACTTTTGGATAGAATAGAAGTAAGTGGTTATGTAATCCCCCCCAAAAGAAATATCGAACTCACACAAATGGTTTTCAACCGTCTTTGTGGAAGAACTGGCTGCTCGGGAGAAAAAATGTTGGCTTTAATTATAAAACACCCAGCGACACATTACATAATTGTCAACCTTTTTGAACAACACATATTTAAAAAAGTCAAGAAACCTAAGATGTTACAAAAGATCTTCTCAGCAGTTAAGAAGTCTTCCACAAATACAAAGAAAACTAAAAGTAAAGTTGTCGTTTCATCCAAATCTGCAACACAGGATGAACCATCCAAAGTTTCTGAACAGGAACAGCAGGTCTTTTTCCCAAAATCTTCCTTAGAAGTCCAACCACCCAAAGTCCTTCAACAGGAGCCCATCTCCAGTCTGCAGAGTGTGGTCCAGTCTTTCCCTGGTAAAGATGATTGTCTTTCAATTTCAACACCACCAGAGGAATCACACCATGTCTCTGATCCCAGCACCACCCTGATAAGTGGACCTAAAGAAACTGGTCCAGTTTTTGATGAGGAGTTGGAGGAAATTTTGTATGAGCCGGATTTCGAAGATTATAGTTTAAGTGAGGAGGAAGAGGAAGAAGAACAGAAAGAAGAGGACACTTGCAAATCACGTGTAAACTTATTCCTTAAAGGCCTGTTTGATGTTGCTTTTATGAAATCAAACCTGAACGAAAGACCTGCAAAGATGACAGACGCCTTTAAGACAATTTCATTGCTACTTTTGGATAGAATAGAACTAAGTGGTTATGTAATCCCTCCCAAAAGAAATATCGAACTCACACAAATGGTTTTCAACCGTCTTTGTGCAAGAACTGCCTGCTCGGGAGAAAAAATGTTGGCTTTAATTATAAAACAGCCAGCGACACATTACGTAATTGTCAACCTTTTTGAAGAACACATATTTAAAAAAGTCAAGAAACCGAACATGTTACAAAAGATCTTCTCAGCCGTTAAGGATTCTTTCAGGACAACAAAGAAAACTAAAAGTAAAGTTGTCCTTTCATCCAAATCTGCAACACAGGATGAACCATCCAAAGTTTTTGAGCAGAAAGAAGAGGACACTTGCAAATCACTTGTAAACTTGTTCCTTAAAGGCCTGTTTGATGTTGCTTTTAAGAAATCAAACCTGACCAACAAACCAAAAAACTTCAAATCCACCTTCCAGATTGTTTTAATGCTACTTTTGGATGAAGTAGAAGGAACTGATTTTGCTATCCCCCGAATGAGATATATGGAACTCACACGTTCTGTTTTCCGTCATCTTTGTGCAAATCGTGGCTGCTCGGAAAAAGAAATGATGACTTTAATTTTGAAAGATCCAGTGACACATCACCTAATTGTCTACCTTTTCAAAAAACACGTATTTAAAGAAATCAAAAAACCTACCACGTTTCAAAAGATCTCCTCATCAGATGAGGACTCTTTCAGGACAACGAAGGAGACCAAAAATAAAGTTGTCCTTTCTTCCCTATCTGAAACAGAGGATGAACCATCCAAAGTTTCTGAGCAGGAACAGCAGGTCTTTTTCCCAAAATCTTCCTCAGAAGTCCAACCACACAAAGTCCTTCAAGAGGAGCCCATCTCCAGTCTGCAGAGTGTGGTCCAGTCTTTCCCTGGTAAAGATGATTGTCTTTCAATTTCAACACCACCAGAGGAATCACACCATGTCTCTGATCCCAGCACCACCCTGATAAGTGGACCTAAAGAAACTGGTCCAGTTTTTGATGAGGAGTTGGAGGAAATTTTGTATGAGCCGGATTTCGAAGATTATAGTTTAAGTGAGGAGGAAGAGGAAGAAGAACAGAAAGAAGAGGACACTTGCAAATCACGTGTAAACTTATTCCTTAAAGGCCTGTTTGATGTTGCTTTTATGAAATCAAACCTGAACGAAAGACCTGCAAAGATGACAGACGCCTTTACAAAAATTTCATTGCTACTTTTGGATAGAATAGAAGTAAGTGGTTATGTAATCCCTCCCAAAAGAAATATCGAACTCACACAAACGGTTTTCAACCGTCTTTGTGCAAGAACTGGCTGCTCGGGAGAAAAAATGTTGGCTTTAATTATAAAACACCCAGCGACACATTATATAATTGTCAACCTTTTTGAACAACACATATTTAAAAAAGTCAAGAAACCGAACATGTTACAAAAGATCTTCTCAGCAGTTAAGAAGCCTTCCACGAATACAAAGAAAACTAAAAGTAAAGTTGTCGTTTCATCCAAATCTGCAACACAGGATGAACCATCCAAAGTTTCTGAGCAGAAAGAAGAGGACACTTGCAAATCACTTGTAAACTTATTCCTTAAAGGCCTGTTTGATGTTGCTTTTATGAAATCAAACCTGAACGAAAGACCTGCAAAGATGACAGACGCCTTTAGGACAATTTCATTGCTACTTTTGGATAAAATAGAAGTAAGTGGTTATGTAATCCCTCCCAAAAGAAATATCGAACTCACACAAACGGTTTTCAACCGTCTTTGTGCAAGAACTGGCTGCTCGGGAGAAAAAATGTTGGCTTTAATTATAAAACACCCAGCGACACATTATATAATTGTCAACCTTTTTGAACAACACATATTTAAAAAAGTCAAGAAGCCGAACATGTTACAAAAGATCTTCTCAGACGTTAAGAAGCCTTCCACGAATACAAAGAAAACTAAAAGTAAAGTTGTCGTTTCATCCAAATCTGCAACACAGGATGAACCATCCAAAGTTTCTGAGCAGAAAGAAGAGGACACTTGCAAATCACTTGTAAACTTGTTCCTTAAAGGCCTGTTTGATGTTGCTTTTATGAAGTCAAACCTGACCAACAAACCAAAAAACTTCAAATCCACCTTTCAGATTGTTTTAATGCTACTTTTGGATGAAGTAGAAGGAACTGATTTTGCTATCCCCCGAATGAGATATATGGAACTCACACGTTCTGTTTTCCGTCATCTTTGTGCAAATAGCGGCTGCTCGGAAAAAGAAATGATGACTTTAATTTTGAAAGATCCAGGGACATATGACCTAATTGTCTACCTCTTCAAAAAACACGTATTTAAAGAAATCAAAAAACCTACCACGTTTCAAAAGATCTCCTCATCAGATGAGGAGTCTTTCAGGACAACGAAGGAGACCAAAAATAAAGTTGTCCTTTCTTCCCTATCTGAAACAGAGGATGAACCATCCAAAGTTTCTGAGCAGGAACCAGTTTCATCCAAATCTGCAACACAGGATGAACCATCCAAAGTTTCTGAGCAGGAACAGCAGGTCTTTTCCCCAAAATCTTCCTCAGAAGTCCAACCACACAAAGTCCTTCAAGAGGAGCCCATCTCCAGTCTGCAGAGTGTGGTCCAGTCTTTCCCTGGTAAAGATGATTGTCTTTCAATTTCAACACCACCAGAGGAATCACAGCATGTCTCTGATCCCAGCACAACCCTGATAAGTGGACCTAAAGAAACTGGTCCAGTTTTTGATGAGGAGTTGGAGGCAGTTTTGTATGAGCCTGACATCACAGATTCTGGATTGGATGAGAAGGAGGAGGAGGAAACTTTGTATGAGTCTGATTTTACAGATTATAGTTCAAGTGAGGAGGAGGAGGAGGAGGAAACTTTGTATGAGTCTGATTTTACAGATTATAGTTCAAGTGAGGAGGAGGAGGAGGAGGAGGAGGAGGAGGAACAGAAAGAAGAGGACACTTGCAAATCACTTGTAAATTTATTCCTTAAAGGCCTGTTTGATGTTGCTTTTATGAAGTCAAACCTGACCAACAAACCAAAAAACTTCAAATCCACCTTTCAGATTGTTTTAATGCTACTTTTGGATGAAGTAGAAGGAACTGATTTTGCTATCCCCCGAATGAGATATATGGAACTCACACGTTCTGTTTTCCGTCATCTTTGTGCTAATAGCGGCTGCTCGGAAAAAGAAATGATGACTTTAATTTTGAAAGATCCAGGGACATATGACCTAATTGTCTACCTCTTCAAAAAACACGTATTTAAAGAAATCAAAAAACCTACCACGTTTCAAAAGATCTCCTCATCAGATGAGGAGTCTTTCAGGACAACGAAGGAGACCAAAAATAAAGTTGTCCTTTCTTCCCTATCTGAAACAGAGGATGAACCATCCAAAGTTTCTGAGCAGGAACAGCAGGTCTTTTTCCCAAAATCTTCCTCAGAAGTCCAACCACCCAAAGTCCTTCAACAGGAGCCCATCTCCAGTCTGCAGAGTGTTTTCCAGTCTTTCCCTGGTAAAGATGATTGTCTTTCAATTTCAACACCACCAGAGGAATCACACCATGTCTCTGATCCCAGGACCACCCTGATAAGTGGACCTAAAGAAACTGGTTCAGGGGTTGCTGTCGGACCACAGGAAACATGTGAGGACACCACAGGACCAAATGAAGAAGTCAAAGAAGCCCTGAAATTGCTTCTTCACAGACTGGTGTTGAGAATACTTAAAGAGACAAATGTAGACTCTTCAAAAGACCACTTTTATGCCGTCACTGACCGACTGCTCCCCAAGATATTGGCTTTAGTTGATGGTCAAGATTTCCATGTAAAGAAGATTGCAAACCTCAACAAGGCCATTTTTAACGACCTCCTTAAAATGTGGTGCCACCCAGATGTTATACTGATATTCCTGAAATTACAGCAGACAGTTATTGAACAGGAATTTTTGTCTTGTGTCCAAAAACGCCTGATGACTGTATCAAAGAAAACCAGTGGCACCAAAGGGTTCTTCTCGCGTATTGGAAAAGCTCTCAAGAAGGTCTACTGTTGGTTCGGTTGAGTTAACGCCCTTTCATCAGTCTCCAGCATCAAAACAAGTCAATCTGCAATCTGATACAAACAAATGTGGTAACAAATTCAAGAACACTAAAGAAATGCAACTTTAATTCTCTGTCAGCAGAACCTGTGTCTGTCTGGGTTTTCTCCAGGTGCTCTGGTTTCTCCCTCTTTCTGGAAAAGAAAAAAATTATGTTAACTTAATAATCTTTTAAATGAACTATTTGTGTAAGTCCCAAATTGGTTGTATGAGTGAGCGTTTATAGTTGAATGTGTCTGTGTGGTCCTGAGGTGGTATGATGACCTATCAACATCCTCTGCAGTTGCAGAAAATGGATGAAAGACCCATTTACCACTTCTGTTTTGCCAGAATAACTGATCATATTTAACTAAGGATCATTTCCTGTTTGACAATTTGGATCTAATTCAAATTGTATTGAACAGAAATGTGTTTTGCGTCAAAAAATCTGCAGTATTGTTGAAAATGGTTTTAAATGTAATAAGAAATAAGCTTTGAGTTTTGATCCTGATGACGCGACTGATGAAGAGACAAGACAGCGATGGGTGCGGTGTGTTGCTACGGCGATTGCTGTAGTGTTTTTCCTATGCAGGCAAAGTCACATCACAGACACACACCAACAACCCACGCCCCCCAGGACACTGCCCCAAGCCCCCACCCAGAAGAAACAGGGCAATATGTGTATGTATATTATTTGAAAAGTTATTTATACATATGTGTGTGTATCTAAATAAGCACGTGTGCACATGAATGTATCAGCATATATTTGTATGTATGTATAATCATGTACATGTGCATATGTGTCTTACATTCATGCATAGCAAGATACTTCGATGTGAACACATTGATATGTGTGTGTACACGCGCGCGCTTGTGTGTGTGTGTGTGCGTGTGTGCGTGGATGTATATATATTATTTATTTATCTATTTTGTTGCTCTCTCTTCTCACAATGTATATGAATATGTATTAGTTAACTGCATATATGTCTCCTTATCTCAATATATGTGGACATGCATGAGTATTTAAATACATCTATGTATATTATTATATATATGACTTTTTAAATACTGCCCCTACACCCCCAAACACTCAGACATGCAATTGTAAATAGAAAGCTCCTCCCCCTTTTCTCTGTCCTCTTTTTGCTTATAACACCTGATTGTCCTGTGTTCACCTTTACTCTTTAAACAACACATTATAAACTCTTTTAACACACATTACAACACAGACACCAGACTGCACCACCACTGTCTCGTCTCTCTTTCTTTCTATTTCTCTTTCTAGTCTTTTCACATTCCACACCTGGTGATTTTAGCCCTCCTTGGCAGAATTCTTTTCTTCTTCTTACCCAGGAATCAATAGTTAAACTGTCATGAGGGCTGGTGAAGGGTAAAAAAAAAAAAAAAAAAAAAAATCACCCGATCTACACCATCCCAGTGGAATCTATGTCATTTAGCTCCACTTGCCCCTCGGGTCCCATGCAGGGCCCAAACACACCCCCAGCTGCAGACCACGCACCCAGAGCGACTCCTAGGAAGGCCGCCAGACAGACGTGCTGGACCGCCTCCAGTCATGGACTCTGTCTGAGGGAGTCGTTGTGGGTGATATATGTGTTGCAGCCAGTTTTGATCGGTTCTACCGACTGGATATGACAGCTCGTCTGTGGTTGACTTATGTCCTCTTGTCTTAAGAGTTGAGCAAGTCGATCTCCATTGACTCCCATGGTAAATGTCCACTTTTACAGAAGAAATAAACATTTTTACAGCTTAGTTCAAAAATGTCTTTGGTCTCTATCATTTGATTTCACATCCATAACTCTGAAATGTGTGATTTTTTTTTTAATGTGTAAAATTTTGGACTAAACAATGGTGTGTGTGTGTGTGTGTGTGTGTGTGTGTGTGTGTGTGTGTGTGTGTGTGTGTGTGTGTGTATGTGTGTGTGTAAAGGTTTGCTTAGTTGGGGGTCAGTTTGCAGGAACAGCTGTATGTCTCAACAGATGCCCTGGAGGAATAATTACTCATAAAACAGATGATGAAGGGGATTCAGTCTGTGTTCTAAGGATCAGAAATGTTCTCTTATATTGGTCAATGTACACGGATACAATAACAGACAAAAATAGGATCATATCAGACCAGATAACGACAGTAACATCACGGCTTACAGGAGTTACACTGGGTATATTTCCTCACAATAAGAAAACTATATATTAAACACTGAGCCTGAAGGAAAGTGTAACACTGACAGTTTTTTATGCTTTTGTTTGTCCACTAACTTAGATAGGATCTGCCTCTTCACACGTGACTAGACAGCAACTGAGATGTATGACACTGTTATTAACAACATTTCAATGACAGGGTTGGAGAGTGTATTTATTTGTATCCAAAAACATGAAAAAAATACATTATAGTAAGCAAAACTGATGAGTAACTGCTGCTTGCATCTTTACATGTAATCATGTGGATAAAAGCGTGGGCCGGGGACTTGAACCGGTTTGATGACATCAATGATAGTAATTCGTGTGGGTTCCCAGATGCAGTTTTCCTCCAGGCCACTCTTCACCATCCCACAGCGGGGTGGTACCCAGGCGGTGTCGTATCCATAGAAACTCCAGGTCTTCTGGAGAGGGTGGCCCTGACGATTGATGGCAATCACTTTTCCAACGTTGACCTTAACCCTAATAACAACCTTGTCATGCTCAGGGTGTTCAATAGGATAGCGTATGGCTTTCTCCAGGTCCCTGCTGAGGTAGACACCAGGACCAAGCATCCCATCTTTAGACCGAAGAAAACCTGTGTTGCAGATGGCATAAGCATTCTCCCTGGTGGTGCCATGGTACATCATGTAGGTTTCATTGTTATTCGGCTGTGGGGTGAGGAGCCGAATTACCCCTGGTGGCATGAAGTCATCTTCAGCCCACTTACAGTGAGACCCACTCATGTTGGCTGCAGGAAAGAGTTTATCAGCACAAAGATTTAAGATCCACACACGTAAGACACTAAATGTGGCAAATCAGTATTAAAAGGCTCCTTAAAAGTGATGCCTAGAGTTTCCTCTCTTTTTCAATGACGTCTCGGTGGGTATGTACGCAACAAATCATTTTTGTTTTCAGGTACTATATATTTTTACTGTCACTTATGATAATAGCTTTTAAATCCAAAACCTAATTTAAAACAAATTAAGGTGTGACAAACGATGTTCTTTGATTCTGGCAGTAAAAATAAAATGGTTACATTTCAACATTCAGAACTGGCCGGTTCAGTTTTGGCACTAAAACCAAAAGTCCAGCACACGAGGTGATGAAGACGAAACGAGCTGAGTTATGGTAACTAATTATGAAAAGGGCATAAAGAATTCATACAGAAACTAAAATGTTTGCTCTCCTCTGTTTAGTTACACGATTATAATAATTTTAAAAAATCTGAAATGTCTACTTCTAACAGAGTGCTAGTTTATATCCTGAAAAGGGGCGATCTGGGATGAAGGCTCTCAGACCTCCATGAATCCTGCTGAGGTCTGATTGAGCCAACAGCCACAGGAGCCGTCCAAACACCCGAAAATGTGAGAATTATTCATATTTACAGAATTTTGATGCCAACCGGATGCTGAGCTTCGTCTATGTTGCATCACATTTACTCAGTGGGAGTTTTTAGATAACGTCCGGAAGCTTGTTGGTATATAAGCAGTCCGTCTTTTTCAGTTTCTATAAAAATGTTGATAAAAACTTGGGTTTTACAGATATTGAATGCAGCTTAAGTTAACAAGTTAGTACAATTTGATTTCCACCTGAAAAACTTTTTACAATTAATTAGTTACAGCTGTCAAAGACTGGTGAACGGGTTGTACATATCATAGGCTTTTTTTTTTTTTTTTTTTTTAGCTTTAACAACCCTTTTTTTAATGTTGTCATACTTTAAAGAGAGACTATGTCCAAACTTAATTTAGACATGCTGGTGAAATCAGGCTCTCAGTTCAACTACCATCTCTCTCCATGACCCCAGAAACAATCATAACTCCTGCATAAATTCAGACGTTTTGGGTAAAGGTCTAAAAGTGTGTGTTGAGCTCACGTACCTGGGTCCATGTCCGTCCTAGAGTGGAGCCTGAAGTCTGTCCACCCTCCTCTTTAAACCTGCAGGCTTCAGGTTTGATCTTTGGGATCAAATTCAGGCCAGGAACATTTTCATCTTGCAAATAAAATTTTACAAATGATTTCAGAGTTTAGCGGTAAATCAGGCTCTGTCACTCTGTCACTGAAATAAATCTGCTGGAGAAATTCAAGTGTGTCCATGTTTATCAAATAATTAGTGTGTTGAAAAAAATATCTTCCATGTTGAAAAGAGTGACAAAGAAAATACAGAACTTTTGTGAACAACTGCTCACAGATTAAAAAGCCTGATATAATCAGTGTGAAGTTTGAGTGTTTTTGAACTTGTCACAGTAAAAACAATCACAAGTCAAACTCTTCAATCACATAACAGACAGTTAACCACCTGAAACTGAGCTAAAACTGACATAAAAAACAACAAAAACATGTTTAAAGGAACTTAAAGCAAGTCCCAAACCAGCCAGAGTTAAAAAACACAGTCCAGAGGTCTCCACATCGTTGCCACGTGGAGGGTAGACTACCTCACACGGGAGCTGGTCTCAGGGATAATTCTGCCCTGTGGGTGAGAGACCAGCTGGTTGTTGGTCTTCAGGAGGTGTCCCTAGGAACCTTTTGCAGTGGCTGGCGTGGATCCAAGTTGCCCTCTCGGCCACCTTAACAGCTGTGTGAGTGGTCAGGAGCACCTGGAACGATCCCAGCCAGCGCTTGGACTTCCAATGCTTCCTCCGGAGATCTTTGACCAGGACCCAGTCTCCTGGCTTCAGAGGATGAAGAGGTCCTTCAGCAGGTCTGGGCAAGGCAGCCTTCACAGTTGCCTGAACCTGAGAGAGAGCTTTGGAGAGGTTGGAACAGTAAGTCAACATGTCACTGTCGCACATGTCTGTGGAGAGAGCCCTCCACTTAGGAGGTTCCAGTCCAGTCTGTGCTGGTCGTCCAAACAGTACCTCATATGGACTGAGGTTCGTCTTAGTCCGTCGGCGCATGCGCATGGCCATTAGGACTAAGGGAAGCGCTTTAGGCCAGGACAGACCTGTTTCCTCACAGCATTTAGTGAGTTTGGCCTTTAACGAGCCATTTTCTCTTTCTACCACTCCTCCAGACTGTGGATGGTAGGAGCAGTGTGTTTTCAGCTGGAACCCAAGTCTTTCACTCACCTCAGTCAGAGCTTTATTGACAAAGTGAGTGCCATTGTCGCTAGTGATCTTACCTGGAATTCCCCATCTGGGAATGATCTCAGTCAGCAGGGCCTTTGCTACTGCACTGCTGTCTGCATGTTTTGTGGGAAATGCTTCTACCCACTTTGAAAACATGCAAACTATCACTAGGCAGTATTTCTTACCTTCTGATGGAGAGAGTTCAACAAAGTCCATCATGAGGTGATCAAAGGGGACTCTGGAGGTGGGTGTCCAGCTGTGGCTACTTGGAGTGTGCGACCTGCATTGTTAGTTGCACAAACAAGACATTTTTTACAGTGATTTTCTGCAGCCACAGAGAAGCCTTTTGTGAACCAAATGGCAGTCAGCTGATCTAACATCCTCCCTTTAGACACGTGGTCCAACCCATGTGTCAATTTCGCAAAATATGGAAAAAAATGGCGAGGGAGACATGGTCTACCGTCTGAGGACGTCCAGATCCCCTCTGGGGAGCGGCTGCACCCATTCTGTTTCCACAAGAGCAGTTCCTGAGCGGTGGCAAAGGACTGAACTGCAGGCAGAGATGAGAGATCGAGCTGAGGTAGAGAGGAGCACAAAAGGGAGGGGGAGACTTCACCCACAGCAGCAGCAGTCTTAGCGTCCATGTCCGCGGTGGCGTTACCACGCGAAATGACGTCAGCAGAGCGTGTGTGAGCTGCACACTTAACCACCGCCACAGAGGAAGGCAGCAGAATAGCCTCCAAAAGATCAGATACCTGTGTCGCATTCAGGATGGGCTTACCATCAGACTTCAGGAATTTCCTATGTTTCCAAAGTGATCCAAAGTCATGTACCACTCCAAAAGCATAGCGTGAGTCAGTGTAGATTGTGACAGACTGACCTGCAGCCAACTTACAAGCCTCGGTGAGGGCCACCAGCTCAGCAGTCTGAGCAGAATAGTGAGCTGGCAAAGTGCCAGAGGCAAGGGTGGCATGAGAAGAGCAAACTGCATATCCAACCCTGTTCCAGCCCTGAGAGTCTCTGGAGGAAGAGCCATCCACAAACAGCACCAAATCTGCATTTGGGAGAGGAGAGTCAGACAAATCAACTCCTGGAGAACAAATCTCAGACAAAACTTGATCACAGGAATGAGGCTCTCCATCTTCCTCTGTAGGAAGGAGTGTGGCAGGGTTCAGTGTGTTGCAACGCTGCACAGTCACGTTGGGCATATCCAGGAGGACAGAGGTGTAACGAAGCCACCTGGCAGCTGAAAGGTGTGACGTTTTCTGCTCCAAAAGAATGATGGACACAGCATGTGGTACCATAACAGTGAGAGGAGAGTAGCCCACTACGCTCCGAGAGGCCAACACAGCCTTTTCTGCAGCGGCCACAGCTCTAAGGCAGGTTGGGAGGCCTGCTGCAACCGGGTCAAGCTTTGAAGAGTAGTAGGCCACTGGCCGAAGCCTGTCACCATGCTGCTGCTGCAAAACGACAGAAGACATGAAACCATGTTTTTCATCAACCATCTGGACAAAAGGTTTGTTCGGGTCTGGCAGTGCTAGAGCAGGGGCGGAGAGAAGCGCCTGTTTTAGAGCCAGGAAGGCCTCATCCACCTCGGTTGTCCACGGGACAGCATCTCCAGCAGCCAGCGGAGAACCGTGGATGCAGGCATTCAGAGGAGCCTCCAGGGTGGAGTAGTTTGAAATGAACGACCTGCAATAGCCAGTCATACCCAGAAAAGACATCAGTTGTTTCTTTGTCACTGGTTTTGGAATGTCCTGAATGGCTTTTACTCGTGCATCAGAGAGACGGCGAGTAGAATGGGAGATAACATGTCCCAGAAATGTGACAGTGGTTTGAACAAACTGCAGTTTTTTACGGCTGGCCTTATGGCCCTTCAGGCAGAGGTGTTGGAGGAGTGCCAAGGTGTCTGCCTGGCACTGGTCAGCTGACGGCGAGCAGAGCAACAGGTCATCTACAAATTGAAGCAGAACTGAACCTGGAGTCAAACAAAGATCAGAAAGAGAGTCTCTGAGTGCTGCATTATAAATTGTAGGTGACTCTGTGTAGCCCTGACACAAACGAGTGAATGTGTAAGGACGACCTTTGAACTCAAATGCAAACCAGTACTGGGAGTCAGGGTGTACTGGAACAGAGAAAAAAGCGTTAGCCAAATCAACTACTGAGAAGTGGGTGGCATCAGATGGTATCTGAGAGAGAATAGTGTGTGGATGAGGCACAGTGGGAGAACGAGCTGTCACAGCTTTATTTACAGCTTGGAGGTCCTGCACAAATCTCCACTCAACAGGTTCACCTGGCCCGCGAATCTTCTTCACAGGGAAGAGAGGTGTGCGGACAGGTGAGGTAGGACAGGGAACATCACACCTTCCTTTAGCAGAGATTCAGAAACAGGAGTAATTCCCTCAACAGCCTCAGGCTTGAGTGGATACTGTTTCTGGCAGGGCCTGAAAGAAGATTTAGGAGTAATGACCACTGGTTCACAGTCTTTAATCAAACCCACATCATATTTAGACTGAGCCCACAGCTGAGGAGGGAGTGTGTCCAAAACAGCTGGGGGCGGGGAAGAAGCAACTTCAGAATGAACCAACAAGAAATCAGTTTCACACACCAGCTGCACTGTACGCTGACAGTGAGCAACAGAGGGCGGGGCCTGTTTAAACACGCGTTGGGAGGGGGAGAACACAACATCAGGCTCAGCGCTCGGAACCCAGTCTCTGATAGTATGGGCCCGATACATGAACCGACCAACATCTTTCCAATGTTTCTGTCTCGGTTTGGAGAGAGAAACATGTGGAAAAACTTCCCCCCTCATCCGGAACAACTTCTGTTGTTCAGGTGTCAAAGACACGGAGAGCACAAAAACAATCATCCCAAAACACATGTGTAACAGTGAGTTTATCATTTGTGTCTCGGTAAAACACTTTTTCATAATCAGGATCTGGTCCACCTTTGCTGAAGCACGATATGCAGTGCAACCCTCCCTCCCTCATAAAAGATGAGTCTGGGTGCACGCGAGCGTGACAAAGGCTCACCCAGTATGAGGAAGTTGGTCCCGCGCTCAATTTCCACTGATAAGCATACGACGGGGCGGAGGGGCTGTATTTAACCATAGTGTAAGTCTCATCACCTTGCTCTGAGGCAGGAATAGGCTGGCTTATGGCAAGCCCATCTGGCCCAGATGTGACATTGAGACACAATTTGCACATTAAATCGCGGACAAAGAACAATGAACAAGCAACAGATAATAGCAAAAGACACTATAATAACTAACTTAAGAAACTATATTTCTCAATTTCCCTTACAGGTTCCTTTGACTGATCTATGAACAAGATTAAATAAAGCATGCAGAGGGATTAAAGCGAGCATAACGCACTGCTCAAGATCGCCCGCTTGAGATAACAGCAAATATAAAATCACCTCCATCATCTCCAAAGCTAGATTTTTCTAGATTTTTTGTCTGAAGTTACGACCAAATCACAAAGTTTGCTTTAACACAATGCTCTCACTTAGTTTTACATCTGTCATTCCGTGAGCTTTTTAGATTTGCAGGGTTCTATGACATCACAGATTCAGGTGACCAGAGAAATATGCAGTC
Source organism: Xenentodon cancila (assembly GCA_014839995.1). Classification (NCBI taxonomy): domain Eukaryota; kingdom Metazoa; phylum Chordata; class Actinopteri; order Beloniformes; family Belonidae; genus Xenentodon; species Xenentodon cancila. Next base: position 3,195,829 of record CM026214.1, on the reverse strand, counting down.
TTTGCATCCTGTCCTCCACCCAACATGACCACATTTAGCATTTGATCTTTCTCTGGAGCGGGTACTACAAAGTTGTAATGTTCAACTTTAAATGATGCTGGAGATCAGGGGGACAGAGTCAAGCCATGTGACTGACTCCACCCTCAGAAACCAGCTTCTATGAATACTGCTGTGAGGACCTGGATTAAAAAGAAGGTGCTGCACTACTGTATTCTTTGGTAATTTGGCGAAAGAAATTTGTAAGTCATAGAAATTCCATCACATCCTAGAAACTGGTATTGGCTTTATACAAAAAGAAGGTAAAAAAGAAAACACATTTATATTTACAAGGTATGCACATTATTTGCCCTTTAAAGTTGCTCAGTTGGAAAATTGCTCAACAAAGAAAAGCTCTGGATATTCAGACTACGGTTTTAGGGCTTCCCTATAAATTTACTGACCTTTCATATTAAAAGCAAGTATATGTCTCACCAAACCTAATTCTCTGGGCCATTCATTCATCAGTTGTGTATAATATCAATAAAGACAAACGCAGACAAGTATTTATCTGTCAATGCTTCTTTTGCATCAACACACTGTCGGACGGCCGCCTTTCCGTGCAGCGGCGGCGGGTCGCCCCTCTTCTGCAGCCCACTCCGCGGGTGCTCCTTCTCGGCTTTGTTAAGCCCCCCGGTCCGGTCGGCTCTCTTCTCCCGGCTCCTGGTGCCTCCATCTCCACCGGCAGTGTCCAAGCTGCTGAAGTTCCACACGATTAGGGTCTGGACCAACAGGACGGCCAAAGCCGCAACCAGCAGGGCAGATCGGGAGCGCCGGGCCAGCCTGCGGGCGCACGGGTTCCCGTTCATCTCTGTCCTCCGCCCTCCTCCCAGTTCACACTGAGACTGGGAGCCCCATCCGCTAAATGCAGACAGCGGGGTGTGAATGCTCCCCTCGGTGGCCTGAGAAGAGTGACGAGCAGGCAGACAAGAGCAGTAGGAGGGAGGAGGAAGAGGAGGAGGGAATTTGGTACAAGCTCGGTTTGAGTAGAGAGGTTTAAAAGCGGCGGGGAGGACGTAGATGCCCTCATGTGGCTATTAAGGAGTGATCATTTGTGGTAATTCACGTTTTCACATTGAGAAACTATTTGGTGATTAAAGCAACACCAAATAGGTTTGAAAAAAAATATAAAGATATCAAGTTTAATTTCATTTGAAGGAATGTTTGATTGTTATCGGAATCAACTTCTAGTCCTCCCATCACTCATCCATAAACTAACTTTGGACTCTCGTTCTGGTCGTCTCTCCTGCCAATCGATGATTGTCATCCATCATTAACAAACATTAAAGATGAGCATAAGATAAAGCTCGCTCAAGAGACACAAGAAAGTCAATGAGAAAGAGAATAAGCGACCTAACCTCGCTTGCAGGGGAACTATCTGAGCCAAAATCTAATAAAGTTCTTGTGTGTTGCTTTAAGTCTCACATGTCTTGATGAAGACAGAATTAGTTGCTGGCAGTTTTCTTTTTGTGGGATTACTAAATAATATTCTTTCTGCTTCAAAAAGAATTTTTACTATTTAACGTATAGAAAAAAAATGATAATCTTAACTGAATATCCAAATAAATAGAAGCCTGCCACTACATATAAAACTCATAACTAACATCACAAACACCAAGAATGATTGACAGACTTCCTAAAATTGTTCCTGATGCCTATACTCCACTCCAAGACATAACTCCTGCTAGAGGATTTTATAATTACTTATTGTTTATCATCATTAACGCCTATGTATTTATTCAGCCACTCACGTATGTAGAGCACATCTGGTTGTCTTCTGCGCCACCTGGTGGTCCAATTCAGACACAACCACCTGTTTCACATCAGAAAAAGGCTAAAGTCAAGTAAGTTCCTGAATCCCAGAATTGAAACCATTATCATACATCCAAATACACCCATGATAAAATACACATAAACCAAAATATAAAACCTTGATAATAGGTCAGGTGGAGGTTTGAAAAAAGTATACATATCCTTTACACATAAAGTGAATGAATTTGTTGCACTTGTCCGGCTGCTTGTAGACGCAAAAATCTAACCAGCCAGACGGCTGCTAAAGTTTAAACTCAGCTTCAGACTGGAGAAGAATGATGATTGAAGTGAGGTTGTGGCGTGGTTGTTGATCTGGATATTTCAGAGCCTGTTTTCAGACCATAATCTGTAACCCTGGAGACAGTGAAAATCCCAGATCAGCAGTGTCTGAAATGAGATATCCAGTGAGGATACACACACACCAGTCTAAAACAAAATAAAAGATTACATAAAAATACAACCAAAGTATGCAGAAGATACTTTCTGAACAGAAAAACAAACTTTGAAACAGATATGTGTTAATTTTATGGAGTTAGTGCAGTGGGTTTATTGGTTGAATTATTGATAAAGATGTCTGCAACCTAACTTTAAAACAAATGTTTTCCCGTGATTTATTTTTACTTACAGAGGAAAGATGTGTGTGTTATATTAACCACGTTTATGTAAAATAATGACATGAACAGAAACTCAGGAACACAATACTAAGGTACGTTTAGAGAGTCCAGCTCTTTTCTCATCAGAATCCTGGATTCCTGCTTACAAAAACACAACCTCAGTGCAGCAGCGTTGCATTCAAAACAAAAACAAAAGCAAAAGCTAAACGTAGAATTCAGGATGCTTTTGTGTCAGTTTCATGTGTTAGTTGTTGTTTCCTGTCATCACTTGTGTAACTTAAGACTCACAGGGAATTAAATCTGGACATCAGAACAGAAGAGGGATGCAGTGTGGTTTTTCTCTTCTCCCTGTTCATCTGCTCTTCCTTCACGGAGCAACACAAAAGGAAATAATCTTATTTTTTCAGTTTCACGAGAATGTGAAGTACCTCTTAACACTTACCCGTTGAATTTTTTCCAAACAGTGACACTGTTTTCCGTCCTTGATGGTTTTCACCTCGATGACCGTCAGCACGCCGACTCTAATGAGGGGGCCCCAGGACTGGGGGTCAGGGGCCACTTTGAATCCTCTGTGTAGTGACTGTTCATGTTTGCAGCTACAGAGTCAAGCAGCAGCAAACAACCAAAGATCTAATGTCACAAAGATGTAAAAAGTCTTCCTCAGAGGCCAGGGTGAAGAGCACAGTTATGTTCATGTGATAAGGATAAAAAGCAATAATATGAATACAAACCAGAGTTGATAAACAAGCATCATGAAAATGATGACGAGAAAACTTTAACAATGTTAAAAAAGTTTAAAAAGAAACAACCTAATAATAATAACAAGAAAAACCTGAAGAAAATTAGTTAAAATGAACCAGAAATATGGAAAACAGAGAAATGGTCACACAGAGAAACAAATAGACCACCATGGCGGGAGGTTATTGTGGTCTCCGTAGTCCACCAGTCAGTCATATATTCATGGAACTCTTAGTTCTGCTGCTGACGGATAGTTTACTTGTATATCTTGTCTTTTGTATCTTCAATGGTGTGTCAAAGGTACCAAGGCGGCCTTTGGCAGGAGGGGGGGGACCCTCCAGGTCCTGATCCAGGTTTCTTCCCTCTTGAAGGCGAGTTTTTCTTGCCACTAGTTGGTTTAAGATTTTTCTTTCTTTAGAAAGTTTTTCTTTCTTTAGAAAGAAAAATCTGCATGTTTTTGGACTGTGGGAAGAAGCCGGAGTACCTGGAGGGAACCCACGCAAGCACGGGGAGAACATGCAAACTCTACACAGAAAGACCCACCGGTCCGGGAATCGAACCAGGAACCTTCTTGCCACCGTGCTGCCCTGTATTGTAATAGACACTATTTAAATAAAATTGAATTGAATTCATGAACTGCAGATTCATCCCTTGTGTGCTCACTTTGCATCAGATGGCTGTTTAGTCACTTTGTGCACAAATGTGCATGTGTCTGTATGAGCAGGTGTTTGTCTGTTCTGTTAATCCAGCCTGTCTAAGCAGAGACTCTCACTGGTGTGTGGAAGTAATTTCTCCGACTTACAGAAGCAGGGGTCTCCCTTTGCCTTTGCAACTCAACCAGAGGGGTGCTGACATCATGGACTCTGTCTAAGGGAGTTGTTGTGGGTGATATAGGAGTTGCAGCCAGCTGGTCATCACCACACTTTTGATCAGTTCTACCAACTGGATATGACACCCCTTCTGTGGTTGACTTACTAACTACAGACTGTTTTAAACTACAAACCGATTTAAACTACAGACCGATTTAAACTACAGACCGATTTAAACTACAGACCGATTTAATTGCCAGGTAAAAACAGTTTCCTCGTTGAATGTTTTGGGATCCTGGAGACATTTTTATTCTCTTTTGTTTTTAAGAGGCTACAAACTCCAATGCTGAAAAACAGGAAGAGAATCCAGAACATCCTGTTGATTATCTGAACCGATCTTGAAAGATTAATTCTGGTTAAAGTTATATTGATTAGAGAGAGAGAGAGAGAGAGAGAGAGAGAGAGAGAGAGAGAGAGAGAGAGAGAGAGAGAGAGAGAGAGAGAGAGAGAGAGAGAGAGAGAGAGAGAGAGAGAGAGAGAGAGAGAGAGAGAGAGAGAGAGAGATTTGTTCTACTTCGTTTGTGAATTTATCGCCGCTATTTCTTCTTCGTCGTTTTCAAGTTAAGCAGAACGATAGCTTGCTGCGGAGTCTGTAAAGATGAATATTACTCTAAATTTAACTCCTCCAACTCGGTTAAAACATTGTTTATTTGGTCCGGTACTATATCTGAGCTACGTAAAGGAAGTACATGAAAAGGAAACTCGTCACTGTCAGCGACAGCGCGGCAGAAAAAGACGCTACACCGCCGCGTAGCGGTTGGCGACGTCATTACAGCTTTACGCCGCCATAATGCACAAGTGCGCATGCGTAGCTGCTGAGCACAGGATAACAGCAAAACATCTTTGCTCCACGACATCGCAACACTTTCAAAAGAACATGAGTCCACAGACAGAAAAAGTGGCTATAACTGCGGAAAATAAGAACATGTGCAAACCTCAACTGGAAAGCAGAGGAACATCTGTGAAAAAATATACATCTGTGGAAAATACATCACAATCCACCCAGGAGGAGGAAATTTTGTATGAGCCTGATTTCATCACATCACGGGTAAATTTATTCCTTAAAGGCCTGTTTGATGTTGCTTTTATGAAATCAAACCTGACCGAAAGACCTGCAAAGATGACAGACGCCTTTACAAAAATTTCATTGCTACTTTTGGATAGAATAGAAGTAAGTGGTTATGTAATCCCTCCCAAAAGAAATATCGAACTCACACAAACGGTTTTCAACCATCTTTGTGCAGGAACTGGCTGCTCGGGAGAAAAAATGTTGGCTTTAATTATAAAACACCTAGCGACACATTACATAATTGTCAACCTTTTTGAACAACACATATTTAAAAAAGTCAAGAAACCTAAGATGTTACAAAAGTTCTTCTCAGACGTTAAGAAGCCTTCCACGAATACAAAGAAAACTAAAAGTAAAGTTGTCGTTCCATCCAAATCTGCAACACAGGATGAACCATCCAAAGTTTCTGAACAGAAAGAAGAGGACACTTGCAAATCACTTGTAAACTTTTTCCTTAAAGGCCTGTTTGATGTTGCTTTTATGAAATCAAACCTGACCAACAAACCAAAAAACTTCAAATCCACCTTTCAGATTGTTTTAATGCTACTTTTGGATGAAGTAGAAGGAACTGATTTTGCTATCCCCCGAATGAGATATATGGAACTCACACGTTCTGTTTTCCGTCATCTTTGTGCTAATAGCGGCTGCTCGGAAAAAGAAATGATGACTTTAATTTTGAAAGATCCAGGGACATATGACCTAATTGTCTACCTCTTCAAAAAACACGTATTTAAAGAAATCAAAAAACCTACCACGTTTCAAAAGATCTCCTCATCAGATGAGGACTCTTTCAGGACAACGAAGGAGACCAAAAATAAAGTTGTCCTTTCTTCCCTATCTGAAACAGAGGATGAACCATCCAAAGTTTCTGAGCAGGAACAGCAGGTCTTTTTCCCAAAATCTTCCTCAGAAGTCCAACCACCCAAAGTCCTTCAAGAGGAGCCCATCTCCAGTCTGCAGAGTGTGGTCCAGTGTTTTCCTGGTAAAGATGATTGTCTTTCAATGTCAACACCACCAGAGGAATCACACCATGTCTCTAATCCCAGCACCACCCTGATAAGTGGACCTAAAGAAACTGGTCCAGGGGTTGCCGTCGGACCACAGGAAACATGTGAGGACACCACAGGACCAAACGAAGAAGTCAAAGAAGCCCTGAAATTGCTTCTTCACAGACTGGTGTTGAGAATACTTAAAGAGACAAATGTAGACTCTTCAAAAGACCACTTTTATGCCGTCACTGAACGACTGCTCCCCAAGATATTGGCTTTAGTTGATGGTCAAGATTTCCATGTAAAGAAGATTGCAAACCTCAACAAGGCCATTTTTAACGACCTCCTTAAAATGTGGTGCCACCCAGATGTTATACTGATATTCCTGAAATTAGAGCAGACAGTTATTGAACAGGCATTTTTGTCTTGTGTCCAAAAACGCCTGATGACTGTATCAAAGAAAACCAGTGGCACCAAAGGGTTCTTCTCGCGTATCAGAAAAGCTCTCAAGAAGGTCTACTGTTGGTTCGGTTGAGTTAACGCCCTTTCATCAGTCTCCAGCATCAAAACAAGTCAATCTGCAATCTGATACAAACAAATGTGGTAACAAATTCAAGAACACTAAAGAAATGCAACTTTAATTCTCTGTCAGCAGAACCTGTGTCTGTCTGGGTTTTCTCCAGGTGCTCTGGTTTCTCCCTCTTTCTGGAAAAGAAAAAAATTATGTTAACTTAATAATCTTTAAATGAACTATTTGTGTAAGTCCCAAATTGGTTGTATGAGTGAGCGTTTATAGTTGAATGTGTCTGTGTGGTCCTGAGGTGGTATGATGACCTATCAACATCCTCTGCAGTTGCAGAAAATGGATGAAAGACCCATTTACCACTTCTGTTTTGCCAGAATAACTGATCATATTTAACTAAGGATCATTTCCTGTTTGACAATTTGGATCTAATTCAAATTGTATTGGACAGAAATGTGTTTTGCGTCAAAAAATCTGCAGTATTGTTGAAAATGGTTTTAAATGTAATAAGAAATAAGCTTTGAGTCTTGATCCTGATGACGCGACTGATGAAGAGACAAGACAGCGATGGGTGCGGTGTGTTGCTACGGCGATTGCTGTAGTATTTTTCCTATGCAGGCAAAGTCACATCACAGACACACACCAACAACCCACGCCCCCCAGGACACTGCCCCAAGCCCCCACCCAGAAGAAACAGGGCAATATGTGTATGTATATTATTTGAAAAGTTATTTATACATATGTGTGTGTATCTAAATAAGCACGTGTGCACATGAATGTATCAGCGTATATTTGTATGTTAGTATAATCATGTACATGTGCATATGTATCTTACATTCATGCATAGCAAGATACTTCGATGTGAACACATTGATATGTGTGTGTACACGCGCGCGCTTGTGTGTGTGTGTGTGTGCGTGGATGTATATATATTATTTATTTATCTATTTTGTTGCTCTCTCTTCTCACAATGTATATGAATATGTATTAGTTAACTGCATATATGTCTCCTTATCTCAATATATGTGGACATGCATGAGTATTTAAATACATCTATGTATATTATTATATATATGACTTTTTAAATACTGCCCCTACACCCCCAAACACTCAGACATGCAATTGTAAATAGAAAGCTCCTCCCCCTTTTCTCTGTCCTCTTTTTGCTTATAACACCTGATTGTCCTGTGTTCACCTTTACTCTTTAAACACATTATAAACTCTTTTAACACACATTACAACACAGACACCAGACTGCACCACCACTGTCTCGTCTCTCTTTCTTTCTATTTCTCTTTCTAGTCTTTTCACATTCCACACCTGGTGATTTTAGCCCTCCTTGGCAGAATTCTTTTCTTCTTCTTACCCAGGAATCAATAGTTAAACTGTCATGAGGGCTGGTGAAGGGTAAAAAAAAAAAAAAAAAAAAAAATCACCCGATCTACACCATCCCAGTGGAATCTATGTCATTTAGCTCCACTTGCCCCTCGGGTCCCATGCAGGGCCCAAACACACCCCCAGCTGCAGACCACGCACCCAGAGCGACTCCTAGGAAGGCCGCCAGACAGACGTGCTGGACCGCCTCCAGTCATGGACTCTGTCTGAGGGAGTCGTTGTGGGTGATATATGTGTTGCAGCCAGTTTTGATCGGTTCTACCGACTGGATATGACAGCTCGTCTGTGGTTGACTTATGTCCTCTTGTCTTAAGAGTTGAGCAAGTCGATCTCCATTGACTCCCATGGTAAATGTCCACTTTTACAGAAGAAATAAACATTTTTACAGCTTAGTTCAAAAATCTCTTTGGTCTCTATCATTTGATTTGTGTGTGTGTGTGTGTGTGTGTGTGTGTGTGTGTGTGTGTGTGTGTGTGTGTGTGTGTGTGTGTGTGTGTAAAGGTTTGTTTAGTTGGGGGTCAGATTGCAGGAACAGCTGTATGTCTCAACAGATGCCCTGGAGGAATAATTACTCATAAAACAGATGATGAAGGGGATTCAGTCTGTGTTCTAAGGATCAGAAATGTTCTCTTATATTGGTCAATGTACATGGATACAATAACAGACAAAAATAGGATCATATCAGACCAGATAACGACAGTAACATCACAGCTTACAGGAGTTACACTGGGTATATTTCCTCACAATAAGAAAACTATATATTAAACACTGAGCCTGAAGGAAAGTGTAACACTGACAGTTTTTTATGCTTTTGTTTGTCCACTAACTTAGATAGGATCTGCCTCTTCACACGTGACTAGACAGCAACTGAGATGTATGACACTGTTATTAACAACATTTCCATGACAGGGTTGGAAAGTGTATTTATTTGTATCCAAAAACATGAAATAAATACATTATAGTAAGCAAAACTGATGAGTAACTGCTGCTTGCATCTTTACATGTAATCATGTGGATAAAAGCGTGGGCCGGGGACTTGAACCGGTTTGATGACATCAATGATAGTAATTCGTGTGGGTTCCCAGATGCAGTTTTCCTCCAGGCCACTCTTCACCATCCCACAGCGGGGTGGTACCCAGGCGGTGTCGTATCCATAGAAACTCCAGGTCTTCTGGAGAGGGTGGTCCTGACGATTGATGGCAATCACTTTTCCAACGTTGACCTTAACCCTAATAACAACCTTGTCATGCTCAGGGTGTTCAATAGGATAGCGTATGGCTTTCTCCAGGTCCCTGCTGAGGTAGACACCAGGACCAAGCATCCCATCTTTAGACCGAAGAAAACCTGTGTTGCAGATGGCATAAGCATTCTCCCTGGTGGTGCCATGGTACATCATGTAGGTTTCATTGTTATTCGGCTGTGGGGTGAGGAGCCGAATTACCCCTGGTGGCATGAAGTCATCTTCAGCCCACTTACAGTGAGACCCACTCATGTTGGCTGCAGGAAAGAGTTTATCAGCACAAAGATTTAAGATCCACACACGTAAGACACTAAATGTGGCAAATCAGTATTAAAAGGCTCCTTAAAAGTGATGCCTAGAGTTTCCTCTCTTTTTCAATGACGTCTCGGTGGGTATGTACGCAACAAATCATTTTTGTTTTCAGGTACTATATATTTTTACTGTCACTTATGATAATAGCTTTTAAATCCAAAACCTAATTTAAAACAAATTAAGGTGTGACAAACGATGTTCTTTGATTCTGGCAGTAAAAATAAAATGGTTACATTTCAACATTCAGAACTGGCCGGTTCAGTTTTGGCACTAAAACCAAAAGTCCAGCACACGAGGTGATGAAGACGAAACGAGCTGAGTTATGGTAACTAATTATGAAAAGGGCATAAAGAATTCATACGGAAACTAAAATGTTTGCTCTCCTCTGTTTAGTTACACGATTATAATAATTTAAAAAAATCTGAAATGTCTACTTCTAACAGAGTGCTAGTTTATATCCTGAAAAGGGGCGATCTGGGATGAAGGCTCTCAGACCTCCATGAATCCTGCTGAGGTCTGATTGAGCCAACAGCCACAGGAGCCGTCCAAACACCCGAAAATGTGAGAATTATTCATATTTACAGAATTTTGATGCCAACCGGATGCTGAGCTTCGTCTATGTTGCATCACATTTACTCAGTGGGAGTTTTTAGATAACGTCCGGAAGCTTGTTGGTATATAAGCAGTCCGTCTTTTTCAGTTTCTATAAAAATGTTGATAAAAACTTGGGTTTTACAGATATTGAATGCAGCTTAAGAGAACAAGTTAGTACCCTTTGATTTCCACCTGAAATACCTCTTAGAATGAATTAATTACAGCTGTCAAAGACTGCTGAACGGGTTGTACATATCATAGGCTTTTTTTTTCTTTAGCTTTAACAACCCCTCAAATTTGTAAGTCATAGAAATTCCATCACATCCTAGAAACTGGTATTGGCTTTATAAAAAAGAAGGTAAAAAAGGAAAACACATTTATATTTACAAGGTATGCACATTATTTGCCCTTTAAAGTTGCTCAGTTGGAAAATTGCTCAACAAAGAAAATCTCTGGATATTCAGACTACGGTTTTAGGGCTTCCCTATAAATTTACTGACGTTTCACATTAAAAGCAAGTATATGTCTCACCAAACCTAATTCTCTGGGCCATTCATTCATCAGTTGTGTATATTATCAATAAAGACAAACGCAGACAAGTATTTATCTGTCAATGCTTCTTTTGCATCAACACACTGTCGGACGGCCGCCTTTCCGTGCAGCGGCGGCGGGTCGCCCCTCTTCTGCAGCCCACTCCGCGGGTGCTCCTTCTCGGCTTTGTTAAGCCCCCCGGTCCGGTCGGCTCTCTTCTCCCGGCTCCTGGTGCCTCCATCACCACCGGCAGTGTCCAAGCTGCTGAAGTTCCACACGATTAGGGTCTGGACCAACAGGACGGCCAAAGCCGCAACCAGCAGGGCAGATCGGGAGCGCCGGGCCAGCCTGCGGGCGCACGGGTTCCCGTTCATCTCTGTCCTCCGCCCTCCTCCCAGTTCACACTGAGACTGGGAGCCCCATCCGCTAAATGCAGACAGCGGGGTGTGAATGCTCCCCTCGGTGGCCTGAAAAGAGTGACGAGCAGGCAGACAAGAGCAGTAGGAGGGAGGAGGAAGAGGAGGAGGGAATTTGGTACAAGCTCGGTTTGAGTAGAGAGGTTTAAAAGCGGCGGGGAGGACGCAGATGCCCTCATGTGGCTATTAAGGAGTGATCATTTGTGGTAATTCACGTTTTCACATTGAGAAACTATTTGGTGATTAAAGCAACACCAAATAGGTTTGAAAAAAAATATAAAGATATCAAGTTGAATTTCATTTGAAGGAATGTTTGATTGTTATCAGAATCAACTTCTAGTCCTCCCATCACTCATCCATAAACTAACTTTGGACTCTCGTTCTGGTCGTCTCTCCTGCCAATCGATGATTGTCATCCATCATTAACAAACATTAAAGATGAGCATAAGATAAAGCTCGCTCAAGAGACACAAGAAAGTCAATGAGAAAGAGAATAAGCGACCTAACCTCGCTTGCAGGGGAACTATCTGAGCCAAAATCTAATAAAGTTCTTGTGTGTTGCTTTAAGTCTCACATGTCTTGATGAAGACAGAATTAGTTGCTGGCAGTTTTCTTTTTGTGGGATTACTAAATAATATTCTTTCTGCTTCAAAAAGAACTTTTACTATTTAACGTATAGAAAAAAATTGATAATCTTAACTGAATATCCAAATAAATAGAAGCCTGCCACTACATATAAAACTCATAACTAACATCACAAACACCAAGCATGATTGACAGACTTCCTAAAATTGTTCCTGATGCCTATACTCCACTCCAAGACATAACTCCTGCTAGAGGATTTTATAATTACTTATTGTTTATCATCATTAACGCCTATGTATTTATTCAGCCACTCACGTATGTAGAGCACATCTGGTTGTCTTCTGCGCCACCTGGTGGTCCAATTCAGACACAACCACCTGTTTCACATCAGAAAAAGGCTAAAGTCAAGTAAGTTCCTGAATCCCAGAATTGAAACCATTATCATACATCCAAATACACCCATGATAAAATACACATGAACCAAAATATAAAACCTTGATAATAGGTCAGGTGGAGGTTTGAAAAAAGTATACATATCCTTTACACATAAAGTGAATGAATTTGTTGCACTTGTCCGGCTGCTTGTAGACGCAAAAATCTAACCAGCCAGACGGCTGCTAAAGTTTAAACTCAGCTTCAGACTGGAGAAGAATGATGATTGAAGTGAGGTTGTGGCGTGGTTGTTGATGTGGATATTTCAGAGCCTGTTTTCAGACCATAATCTGTAACCCTGGAGACAGTGAAAATCCCAGATCAGCAGTGTCTGAAATGAGATATCCAGTGAGGATACACACACACCAGTCTAAAACAAAATAAAAGATTACATAAAAATACAACCAAAGTATGCAGAAGATACTTTCTGAACAGAAAAACAAACTTTGAAACAGATATGTGTTAATTTTATGGAGTTAGTGCAGTGGGTTTATTGGTTGAATTATTGATAAAGATGTCTGCAACCTAACTTTAAAACAAATGTTTTCCCGTGATTTATTTTTACTTACAGAGGAAAGATGTGTGTGTTATATTAACCACGTTTATGTAAAATAATGACATGAACAGAAACTCAGGAACACAATACTAAGGTACGTTTAGAGAGTCCAGCTCTTTTCTCATCAGAATCCTGGATTCCTGCTTACAAAAACACAACCTCAGTGCAGCAGCGTTGCATTCAAAACAAAAACAAAAGCAAAAGCTAAACGTAGAATTCAGGATGCTTTTGTGTCAGTTTCATGTGTTAGTTGTTGTTTCCTGTCATCACTTGTGTAACTTAAGACTCACAGGGAATTAAATCTGGACATCAGAACAGAAGAGGGATGCAGTGTGGTTTTTCTCTTCTCCCTGTTCATCTGCTCTTCCTTCACGGAGCAACACAAAAGGAAATAATCTTATTTTTTTCAGTTTCACGAGAATGTGAAGTACCTCTTAACACTTACCCGTTGAATTTTTTCCAAACAGTGAAACCGTTTTCCGTCCTTGATGGTTTTCACCTCGATGACCGTCAGCACGCCGACTCTAATGAGGGGGCCCCAGGACTGGGGGTCAGGGGCCACTTTGAATCCTCTGTGTAGTGACTGTTCATGTTTGCAGCTACAGAGTCAAGCAGCAGCAAACAACCAAAGATCTAATGTCACAAAGATGTAAAAAGTCTTCCTCAGAGGCCAGGGTGAAGAGCACAGTTATGTTCATGTGATAAGGATAAAAAGCAATAATATGAATACAAACCAGAGTTGATAAACAAGCATCATGAAAATGATGACGAGAAAACTTTAACAATGTTAAAAAAGTTTAAAAAGAAACAACCTAATAATAATAACAGGAAAAACCTGAAGAAAATGAGTTAAAATGAACCAAAAATATGGAAAACAGAGAAATGGTCACACAGAGAAACAAATAGACCACCATGGCAGGAGGTTATTGTGGTCTCCGTAGTCCACCAGTCAGTCATATATTCATGGAACTCTTAGTTCTGCTGCTGACGGATAGTTTACTTGTATATCTTGTCTTTTGTATTTTCAATGGTGTGTCAAAGGTACCAAGGCGGTCTTTGGCAGGAGGGGGGGACCCTCCAGGTCCTGATCCAGGTTTCTTCCCTCTTGAAGGCGAGTTTTTCTTGCCACTAGTTGGTTTAAGATTTTTCTTTCTTTAGAAAGAAAAATCTGCATGTTTTTGGACTGTGGGAGGAAGCCGGAGTACCTGGAGGGAACCCACGCAAGCACGGGGAGAACATGCAAACTCTACACAGAAAGACCCACCGGTCCGGGAATGGAACCAGGAACCTTCTTGCTGTGAGGCAACAGTGCTAACCACTAAGCCATCGTGCTGCCGTGTATTGTAATAGACACTATTTAAATAAAATTGAATTGAATTCATGGACTGCAGATTCATCCCTTGTGTGCTCACTTTGCATCAGATGGCTGTTTAGTCACTTTGTGCACAAATGTGCATGTGTCTGTATGAGCAGGTGTTTGTCTGTTCTGTTAATCCAGCCTGTCTAAGCAGAGACTCTCACTGGTGTGTGGAAGTAATTTCTCCGACTTACAGAAGCAGGGGTCTCCCTTTGCCTTTGCAACTCAACCAGAGGGGTGCTGACATCATGGACTCTGTCTAAGGGAGTTGTTGTGGGTGATATAGGAGTTGCAGCCAGCTGGTCATCACCACACTTTTGACCAGTTCTACCAACTGGATATGACACCCCTTCTGTGGTTGACTTACCAACTACAGACTGTTTTAAACTACAAACCGATTTAAACTACAGACTGTTTTAAACTACAAACCGATTTAAACTACAAACCGATTTAAACTACAGACCGATTTAATTGCCAGGTAAAAACAGTTTCCTCGTTGAATGTTTTGGGATCCTGGAGACATTTTTATTCTCTTTTGTTTTTAAGAGGCTACAAACTCCAATGCTGAAAAACAGGAAGAGAATCCAGAACATCCTGTTGATTATCTGAACCGATCTTGAAAGATTAATTCTGGTTAAAGTTATATTGATTAGAGAGAGAGAGAGAGAGAGAGAGAGAGAGAGAGAGAGAGAGAGAGAGAGAGAGAGAGAGAGATTTGTTCTACTTTCGTTTGTGAATTTACCGCCGCTATTTCTTCTTTCGTCGTTTTCAAGTTAAGCAGAACGATAGCTTGCTGCAGAGTCTGTAAAGATGAATATTACTCTAAATTTAACTCCTCCAACTCGGTTAAAATATTGTTTATTTGGTCCGGTACTATATCTGAGCTACGTAAAGGAAGTACATGAAAAGGAAAGTCGTCACTGTCAGCGACAGCGCGGCAGAAAAAGACGCTACACCGCCGCGTAGCGGTTGGCGACGTCATTACAGCTTTACGCAGCCATAATGCACAAGTGCGCATGCGTAGCTGCTACGAAGAGGAACTACTCTGGCATGAACGTAACTGGTCTGATGTTTGGAACATTATTGACGTCAATTGACGTCATACCCCGTTCTATAAATTCAGGAGAGTAGTGTTGGACCTCATTCGAAAATAACCTGAGCACAGGATAACAGCAAAACATCTTTGCTCCACGACATCGCAACACTTTCAAAAGAACATGAGTCCACAGACAGAAAAAGTGGCTATAACTGCCGAAAATAAGAACATGTGCAAACCTCAACTGGAAAGCAGAGGAACATCTGTGAAAAAATATACATCTGTGGAAAATACATCACAATCCACCCAGGAGGAGGAAATCTTGTATGAGCCTGATTTCATCACATCACGGGTAAATCTTTTCCTTAAAGGCCTGTTTGATGTTGCTTTTATGAAATCAAACCTGACCGAAAGACCTGCACAGATGACAGACGCCTTTACGACAATTTCATTGCTACTTTTGGATAGAATAGAAGTAAGTGGTTATGTAATCCCCCCCAAAAGAAATATCGAACTCACACAAATGGTTTTCAACCGTCTTGTGCAAGAACTGGCTGCTCGGGAGAAAAAAATGTTGCTTTAATTATAAAACACCAGCGACACATTACATAATTGTCAACCTTTTGAACAACACATATTTAAAAAA